>CAXIPT010000049.1:17244-84532 GCA_964030475.1 Tethya wilhelma
GTTCATCTTTAGCAATGTGTGCATAGCAGAGACAACCAAAAGCTCTGAGGTGACGAACATCTGGCTTTTGTCCACTCCAGGCTTCAATCGGTGTCATCTCTTGAATAGCTCTTGTGGGACTACAATTGCGAAGGTATACAGCAGTTGAGAGTGCTTCAGCCCAAAACTTCTTGGGCAACATAGCATCAGAAAGCATAGAACGTACAGCCTCAACAAGTGTTCTGTTCATTCTTTCAGCTGTGCCGTTCTGTTGAGGAGTCTTCGGCACTGTGAGTTCATGGTGCACTCCTTCTTTCTTCAGGTACGAGGTAAACTTTGTTGAGGTATACTCTACTCCATTATCAGTACGTAGAATCTTCAATTTTCGACCACTGGAGGTTTCTGCTGGTGCCTTCCACTCTAAAAAGTTCTCAAAAACTTGATCCTTGGTTTTCAAGATGTAAGCCCACACATAGTGAGTTGCATCATCAATAAAAGTGACGAAGTAGAGACCGCCACCCAATGTTGGTGTTGAGATCTTGCCACACACATCACTGTGAACCAGATCAAGAGGTTCAACAGCTCTCTTTCCATCAGAGTTAGGAAATTTACTCCTGTGAAGTTTCCCTTCAACACATGCTTGACAAAAACTGACTTGTTTTGAAGAATCAGCGTCGAAACCGTCAACGAGTCTCTGTTTTTGCAAGTTTTTCGAACCTAAATGTCCATATCTCCGATGCCATTGGTACTCCTTTGACTTGTGATCTTGTACCTCAGCAGAGTTCAAGCACTCATCACTTTGACAACAATTGAGATAGTAGAGATCTTCGACTTTGTTGGCGACGGCAATCAATCGTTTGCTATCCAGAATTTGACAGTTTGCCATTCCAAATCTTACTGTCTTCTCGTGTTCCGTAGCCTTGGACACACTGAACAAATTGTACGATAACAATGAAACGTACAATACACTCTGTAGCTTGCATTTCCTGATCCTACCACTAGGTAGCTTGCAGCTTAGCACGACAACTCCACAACCGATTGCATCAACTTCGTAACCATCACCCAACTTGACTTTCATGGGTGTTTCTAGGCTCTCATATTCCACGAAAGATTGATCTGTCGTTGCACATATGTTTTGAAGCACCAGAGTCTATTAACCAAGCAGCCTTCTTCGAGTGACTAGACATTGCAATTGCCATTAGACCCACACTCTCTGTCTCACTCTCAGACTCTTGTTCAGCAACATTTGCTTTCTCGGTCGTGTCCACAGTTTCACTCTTCTCTCGTGCGGGAGGATTCTTGCAATTTCTCTTAATGTGGCCATACCGTCCACAATTGAAACATTTCGGACCTTTCCTTCGTTTGTGCTGTGGCTTGCCAGCAAACAAGGCTTTCTCCTTATCACTAGAATCTTCCTTCTCTTTCAGCTTGCACTCCTCATAAAGCAACATTTCAGTTACTGTTTCCATCTTTGGGACTTCAACATTCGCTTCCAGAGCTGTCACTAACATACTGTAAGATTCAGGAAGACTTGCGAGGAGATACACAACTTGATCCTCTTCAGAGACGGGATCATCAATCACTGCAAGGCTAGCGAACACTTCAGTCATTGTCTTGATGTGAGCGTGGATTGATTCCCCTTCCTTTAATCTGAGTGAATAGAGTTTGCGGCGAAGTTCAAGTTTGTTGGTCCACGATTTCTTCTGGAACTGATCTTGTATCTTTGTCCATACAGCAACTGGATCTGTTGGAGTTCCAAGCAAATAAAGTAGAGACTGATCAACAGCCAATACGATTGTTGCCAGAGCACGATCTCTTCTTGCCATAAACTTGCTACGTCTATCTGCCAATGCCTCTCCTGAAGGAGCAGTTTCCGAACCATTAACAATGTTCCACAGTCCCTCCTTCATTAATGCCATCTGGCACTGAACTTTCCAAGTGGGATAGTTCAACCCATTGAGAGGAGAAATAACTGACTTCAACTCAGTTGCCATTGTCTGACTAAACACTCACTGTATACTGAAACTACTTCTCACTAGTCCACTAACTTCACTGAATGAGCTCTGGGCCTATAACCTGTTGCAGAGAATTTATGCACAGCAGTTTATCAGAGCTTAAAGCTAGTAGTGAGATTAACGATAGTTTAGTACTGCAGACAATATTAAGACTTTCAGCAAAGCAAGAGATCACAATGGATTACTCAGAACACAAGTTACACAAAATGAACAAGCATGCACAGCTTAAATACTCAGCACAAAGGAAGCTTCTAGAACAACAAGAAAAAAAACAGTATTACCAGTAAATTGTTATTGGCTACACACCTAAACACATACACAAAGTTCTCAAAACAATTTACAACAAAACACAAACAATTAGTCCTAACACATAGCAGCTGGATACATTACATAACAATTGTTCCAGAACATTCTGCAAAAGTGCACATTCAACATTTTTTACACCAAGAGAATGTTCCTGATGTTGACAAAAGTAAAATATCACAAAAGTTTTTCTTTTGTGCTGAAAAGACTTAGTGTTTTCAAGGAAGAATAAACGTTTTTAGAAAAAGTGTACTTTATTGTCTTAGAAAATTTTCTAAGCACACAGTAACTCAAAAATTTAAGTTCTTTATCTCTACCCTGAAAAAACTTTGTTTTTCACTAGCAATTTTTTTTACACCAAGAGAATGTTGCATGTGTTGAAAAAAGTAAAATATCACAAAAGTGTTTCTTTTGTCCTGAAAAGTGTATTTAAGACAAAATAAACGTTTTTAGCAAAAAGTGTACTTTATGTTCTTAGAAAAATTTTTAAGTCCATAGTCACTCAAAAAACAAAGTTCCTTATATTTGCCATGAAAAAACCATGTTTTTTACCAACAATGTTTTTTACACCAAGAAAATGTTCCATGTGTTGAGCAAAGTAAAATATCGCAAAAGTGTTTATTTTGTGCTGAAAAGTGTTTTCAAGACAAAATAAGCGTTTTTTTGCAAAAAGTGTACTTTATGGTCTTAGAAAATTTTCTAAGTACATAGTACTCAGGCCAACTAAGGCACGGGACTAGCAAAATTATGGACAGTATGAGTACTTACAATAAATTTGTATTTTCTGCAGATTGGTTACAAATTCAAACATCACAGTTGTAAAACATTTTTGTTAATACTCAATACTTTGTAGAAAATGTATCAGTTACCATGGAAACAGGCGTAGCTGGGCGGGGCAGTGCATAAATAAATGCATAAAACTTACAAACAAAATCATAAAACCCGGAGCTGAAGACCAGCATGAAAATAACTTGGAGTCTGCATGCTACTCTATCCAAGCACTTACAAGTTGTAAATAACCACGCCGAGTGCATATAAAGCTTTGCTAGAATTTTTTGGCGTATTTACTGTACCGTGCCCTCACCACAGCGTGTTTCTCTCCCTATAACACGAGTAAAGTTATAATACTTACTTCAGCGTGGTTAGCATCAATCAAAGTGATTCCAGTTAACTCCAGAAAGACCCATACTAGTCCTTCTATCGAGTTTCTTGAGCTCCGGGTAAGCGACTTTTCTTTCACAGTTCATATTGTTGCTCGAAAGTACAGAGGTTAATTAAATTCATACGTAATAGCAAAGATAATTAGATTCATACGTAATAAAAATTCGCGCGGGAAAGTCAGCCGCCACAGAGCGTGTAAACTGTTCTGAGCTGGGTCTTTGATCTTGAAACTTGAGCCTCAAACTGAGTTCCAGGTAAACCTAAGAAAGATAAAACAATGAAGTAGCAATAAAACCAACAAATGCATATTAAAGTTTTACTATTGTCTTTATAAAATTACTCTAGGGTGGCTGACACACGGTCAGCTGCCACAGAGCAAGAGCTACTATTACTGTTCTTACCTCACCTGGATCTTTGATCTTGAAACTTGAGCCTGAAACTCAGTCTACAGGAATCTAAACAATAATAATAGCAATAAAAGCAATGCATATAGCTGGAAATTTTATACTAGCTATATTGTTTCATAAACTTGCTTTAGGGTGGCTGACTGATCAACTTGATATACTTTGTAACTGAGAGCCTGACACTATATTGCATATGTTTGACAGCTTCAATGGCTCAATTTCTTAATTGTGGGTATGCAAGGGTTGCAGTAAGAACTCTAGTTAAGAAACATTCAATCAGTAGTAAGTATGTCCAGTTCACAGAGGAAATGGTCGAAGAATATAATGATTTGTTCAAGGACTCCACCCGAATGCAACTGAGCGGGAATAGCAAGAATACTCGAGACAAAAGCAAAGAGCTAAATGGCTACTTTTCACGAAGATGGCCAAAACAAGAGAAATTACGAGAGTATGTAGACCACTTTTCTGTTGACAACTGGAAGAAACTTCCGACGTCTGAAAAAATGCTACATTCACGCAAAGCTTGCCCAGTATGCCCTGTAAAGTACCCAGAGCTAACTTTCGCCTTCCCCAGCTCACGAAAACGAACCCTTGAGACTAGTCAGATTATAAATATTGATGTATCACAGCCAGACATAAATTTGCCTCCTACCAAGCTAGCTAAGAAAATGGGAGAAGACATAGTTACTCAGCTCGACCCTGCTTGCCAAGAGCTTACAGGAATGTCACTAGCTAGTGTGCTACAGCTTACTCCATCTGCCGGAGTAACTAAAAAAATCAAGGTCAGCAAAAAAAAAAGAAAATCGAAGCCGCCTGAGATCTGCTAAAAATGCTATACAATCAAAGCTTCAAGAAAGAGATACTGATCTCTTACTTCAGAATAGGCTCTCCTTTCAGAAGTACAATACCATTCGCTTATCTGAAGCCTTTGAAACTCGTGATGAAGCAGTCTCACGCACACAGTCCAACANTTCGAGCTGAAAAGTATTTTCAAAGCAAAATAAAGGTTTTGTGTACTTTATTTTTTTAGAAAATTTTCTAAGTCCATAGTCACTCAATAAACCTTAGTTCTTCATCTCTGCCATGAAAAAACTTTGTTTTTTGCTAACAATGTTCTTTACACCAAGAGAATGTTCCATGTGTTTAAAACAATTATTTTTCACAAAAATGTTCCTTTTGTGAAGAAAAATGTTTTCAAGCAAAAATAAACGTTTTTTGTAAATATTGTACATCAGTGTCTTAAAAAATTTTCTAAGTCCATAGTCATTTGAAAAAAACGAAGTTCTTTATCTTTATTGTGAGAAAACTTTGTTTTTATCTAACAATGTTTTTTACACCAAGAGAATGTTCCAAGTGTTAAGAAAAGTAAAATATCACAAAAGTGTTTCTTTTGTGTTGAAAAGTGTTTTCGAGGAAAAATAAATTTTTTTTGTAAATAGTGTACTTTATAGTCTTAGAAAATTTTCTAAGTACATAGTAACTAAAAAAGAAAGAATTTTTCTCTAACGTGAGAAAACTTTGTTTTTTCAAGCAATGTTTTCTACACCAAGAAAATGTTCCATGTGTAGAAAAAGGTAAAATTTCACAAATGTGTTTCTTTTGTGCTGAAAACTTTTTTCAAGACAAAATAAACATTTTGCGTACTTCATGGTCTTAGAAAGGTTTCTAAGTCCATAGTCAGTCAAAAAAACTAAGCTTTTTACTAAAAATGTTAATACAATGTTCCATATGCTGAGAAAAGTAAAATATCACAAAAGTGTTTCTTTTGTCACAAAAAGTGTTTTTAAGACAAAATAACCTTTTTTTCCAAAAACTGTATTTTATGGTCTTAAAAAATTTTCTAAGTCTTTAGTCACTCAAAAAGACTAAGTTCTTTATCTCTTCAGCGAAAAAAAATTGTTTTTTACCAATAATGTTTTTTACACCAAGAGAATGTTCCATGTATTGAAAAAAGAAAAATTTCACAAAAGTGTTTCTTTTGTGCTAAAAAATGTTTTCAAGGCAAAATAAACTTTTTCCGAAAAGAGTCTACTTTATGGTCTTAGAAAACTTTCTAAGTACATAGTAACTCAAAAGAACTAAGTTTTTATTTCTACCGTGAAAATACTTTATTTACTAACAATGTTTTTTTACACCAAGAAAATGTTCCATATGTTAAAAAAATAAAATTTCATAAAAGTGTTTCTTTTGTGCTGAAATGTGTTTTGAAACAAAAATTTTTTTTTTTTTGCAAATAGTGTACTTTATGGTCTTAGAAAACTTTCAAAGTCCATAGTTCCAATTTGTTCTTTTAATAACAATGTTTTCTGCACAAATACAATGTACCATGTGTTGCAAAAAGTAAAATTTCACAACAGTGTTTCTTTTGTGCTGAAAAGTGTTTTCAAGGTCAAGTAAACGTTTTGTGAATATAGTGTACTTTATGGTATTAAAAATTTTTTTAAGTTGAAAGTCAATCAAAAAAACTAAGTTCTTTGTCTCTACCGTGAGGAAACTTTTTCTTCCACTAACAATGTTTTTTACACCTACAGAATGTTTCATGTTTCGAAAAAAGTAAAATTTCTCAAAAGTTTTTCTTTTGTGTTGAAGTGTTTTCAAAGCAAACTAAACGATTAGTGTACTTAATGTCTTAGAAAATTTTCTAAGCCCATAATCACTCAAAAAAGTTAACTTCTTTAACTCTACCGTGAAAAAACTTTTTTTTACTAACAATGTTTTTTACACCAAGAGAATTTTCCATGTGTTCAAAAAACAAAAATGTTTCTTTTGTGCTGAAAAGTGTTTTCGAGGAAAAACAAACATTTTTTGTAAAAATTGTTTTTAGTATCTTGAAAAATTTTCTAAGTCCATAGTCACTCAAAAACACTAAGTTCTTTATATCTACCGTGAAAAAACTTTGCTTTTTACTAACAACGTTTTGTACACCAATAGAATGTTCCATGTGTGGAGAAAAATAAAATATCACAAAAGTGTTTCTTTTGTCCTGAAAAGTGTTTTTAAAACAAAATAAACGTTTTTTTGCAAAAAGTGTACTTTATGGTCTTAGAAAATATTCTAAATCCATAGTCACTAAAAAACACTAAGTTCTTTATCTCTTCCGAGAAAAAACTTTGTTTTTTACTAAAAATGTTTTTTTTACCAAGAGAATGTTCCATGTGTTGAAAATGGTAAAATTTTTTAAAAGTGTTTCTTTTGAGCTGAAAAGTATTTTCAAAGCAAAATAAAGGTTTTTTGCAAAAAGTGTACTTTATGGTCTTAGAAAATTTTCTAAGTACATAGTAATAAAAAAACTATTAATTTATCTCTACCGTGAGAAAGCTTTGTTTTCACAAGCAATGTTTTTTACACCAAGAAAATGTTCCATGTGTTGAACATGGTTAAATTTCACAAATGTGTTTCTTTTGTGCTGAAAAGTGTTTTCAATACAAAATAAACGTTTTGCATACTTCATGGTCTTAGAAAAGTTTCTAAGTCCATAGTCACTCAAAAAAACAAAGTTCTTTATTTATACCGTGAAAAAACTTTGCTTTTTTACTAACAATGTTAATACAATGTTCCATATGTTGAGAAAAGTAAAACATCACAAAAGTGTTTCTTTTGTCTTAAAAAGTGTTTTTAAGACAAAATAAACGTTTTTTTCAAAAACTGTACTTTATGGTCTTAGAATATTTTCTAGTCACTCTAAAACACTAAGTTCTTTATTTCTTCAGTGAAAAAACTTTGTTTTTCACCAAAAATGTTTTTTACACCAAGAGAATGTTCCATATGTGTTGAGAAAAATAAAATAACACAAAAGTGTTTATTTTTTGCTGAAAAGTGTTTTCAATGCAAAATAAACGTTTTTTGCAAAACCTGTATTCAAAGTCCTCTGTCCGTCAAAAACACTAAGTTGTTTATCTCTTCCGTTAGAAAACTTCGTTTTTTACTAGCAATGTTTTTACACCAAGAAAATGTTCCATGTGTTGAAAAAGGTAAAATTTTACAAAAGTGTTTCTTTTGTGCTGAAAAGTGTTTTCAAGGCAAAATAAACGTTTTGTGTACTTCATGGTCTTAGAAAATTTTCTAAGTACATAGCAACTCAAAAAAACTAAGTTCTTTATTTCTTCCGTGAGAAAACTTTGTTTTTTACTAGCAATGTTGTGAGAAGAGATTGGAAAAGTTGTTGTAAAGATCTTGTCGACTGATCCTTTGAGTGGTTCCTAGGGCCCTAATTTTTTAAAACAATAGGTATAAATATCACATGGTACAAATCCATTTACTGGTTACAATAATAGATTTAATTATTAATTCAAATGTTCAATAGTTCATAGTCCGGTCATCAGAGGAGTTCTCTAACCAATCGCTGCAGTGCTACTAGTTTCTGTCCCTTTATTCTCCCTACTAGTAGCGTGCTATGGAAAGGGCGGAACCACTCCCATAGTAGGAGCCCGGAAGGTAGAGTCCTCTTGGAATCTTTACTGAGCTCATAGTCTTCTTGGAGTCTTGATTCATGTGTAGTTTAAAAACTTATTTTACCACGTGACCATGTTAAGTGTAGGCTCAATTTTAGCAAACTATCCCCATTTTCAGTGAAGAATTTCTATACATGTATACAGTAATAAAGAGGAGATAAGCACATATACCATGTTGTTCTTGCAAGCAGACCACCACACCACTCACAGTTTGGACAATAGCTTGGACTTGTCTAACTAGAGCTAAGTCACAGAGAAATAAAGGCTGTTTAGAGCTTTCCTTTTTACTCATGTGGGTGAAACCTGATAGACAAGAAGCCAGGCCCAGCAAAACTGGTTATTATATCCTATCATACTAAACCATGTTGTGACAAGAACAAAGTGTGATCCCAATAGCCATGACTCAGCAATAGCTGACCTAAACAATAACCCAACTAACATGAGAGAGAAAGAGAGAGAGAGAAAGAAAGAGAGAGAGAGAGAGTGTGATTGTGTGTGTGTGTGTGTGTGTGTGTGTGTGTGTGTGTGTGTGTGTGTGTGTGTGTGTGTGAGAGAGAGAGAGAGAAAGGATTAGAAGAGTTGTTGGGAAGGATCTTGTCGACTGAGCCTTTGAGTGGTTCCTAGGGCCCTATGCTCTAAAATTGAGGGATACATTAATAGACAGTAAAACATGTTTACAGTAGGTATCCATTCACCACCAATTGTTTTTGACAATGATGAAACGATTAACATACATTAATAGTTTGTTTAAATGTTCGAAAGTTCACAGCCTGTGTTATCCGGTCATCAGGGGAGTTCCCTACCCAATCGTTGCAATACTACCAGTTTCCATCCCTTTATACTCCCTACTGGTAGCATGCTATGAGAGGGCGGGACCACTCACATATAGGAGTCCGGAAGGTAGATTGTTAATACTTAGAGTCCAGTCCTTCTGTGAATTTATAGCTTGTATCCAATGTTATGTGTCTTGTTGATACACAAAACCTCTTCTCCAAGTAGATAGGGTCTGTTTCTTGGAGTCCAGTCTTTCTGTGAGGCTTTTTCCACGTGCCCATATTAAATATACTATAGCTTCCCATTATTTAGAAGCATGTATCACCCTTAATGCAATAGATACGTACCTTTTTCTGTATAACCTCTTTATTCTTGCAATTAATTCAGCTGCATGCACAATTGTGAGTACTTCAAACTTAATGTAGCACTAGATACTGAGGAAATAAGGCTGACTCAGGGATCCTTCTTTTGTACTCATATGGGTAAAAACCTGACTGACAAGTTAACAGGCCCAGTAGAACAGGTATTTCCAGAAAAAACCAGCCTATCCGATATCCCAATGCAGCAGTGTTATGAGGAGAACAAGGTGTGATCCCATAAACAAAGCTCAACTTAGCAATTGGAAGTGTCAAACACCACTGTAGGCCATCCAGTTCAATTAGGGATGTGTGTGTGTGTGGTGAGTGAGTGTACACAAGAGGAGGAGGAGGAGAGAGAGAGAGAGAGAGAGAGAGAGAGAGAGAGNTTGCTTGTGAAAACAAAGTTTTCTCACGGTAGAGAAAAATTCTTAGTTTTTTGGTTACTATGTACTTAGAAAAATTTCTAAGACCATAAAGTACAATGTTTACAAAAAACGTTTATTTTTGCTCCAAAACACTTTTCAGCACAAAAGAAACATTTTTGTGATATTTAACTTTTCTTAACACATGGAACATTTTCTTGGTGTAAAAAACATTTTTGTTCAAAAACAAAGTTTTCTCACTGTAGAGATTAAGAACTTAATTTTTGAACTGACCATAAACTTTGAAAATTTTGTAAGACCATAAAGTACACTTTTTACAAAAAACGTTTATTTTGCCGTGAAAACACATTTCAGAACAAAAGAAACACTTTTGAGAAATTTTTCTTTTTTGAATACATTAAAACATTTTCTTGGTGTAAAAAACAATGCTAGTGAAAACAAATTTTTCTTATGGTAGAGATAATTAACTTAGTTTTTTGGTTATTATGTACTTAGAAAATTTTCTACGACCATAAAGTACACGTTTTGCAAAAAACATTTATTTTTTCTTAAAAACACTTTTAAGAACAAAAGAAACACTTTTGTGATATTTTATTTTTCTCAACACATGGAACATTCTATTGGTGTAAAACACATTGTTAGTAAAAATCAAAGTTTTTTCACGGTAGATATAAAGAACTTAATGTTTTTGTGTGACTATGGATTTAGAAAATTTTCTAAGACCATAAAATGAACTTTTTGCAAAAAACGCTTATTTTGCCTTGAAAACACTTTTCAGCACAAAATAAACACTTTTGTGATATTTTACTTTGCTCAACACATGGAATATTTTCTTGGTGTAAAAAACATTGTTGGTAAAAAAACATGGTTTTTTCATGGCAAAGATAAAGAACTGTTTTTTGAGTGACTATGGTCTTAAAAAATTTTCTAAAACAATAGAGTTCACTTTTTTCACAAAACGTTTATTTTGCCTTGAAAACACTTTTCAGTACAAAATAAACACTTTTGTAATATTTTACTTTTTTCCACACATGTAACATTCTTTTGGTATAAAAAACACTGCTAGTGAAAAACAAAGTTTTTTCATGGTAGAACATTTTTTTTGGGTTACTATGTACTTAGAAAATTTTCTAAGTCAATAAAGTACACTTTTTGTAAAAAGCGTTTATTCTTCCTTGAAAACACTAAGTCTTTTCAGCCTAAAAGAAACACTTATGTGATATTTTACTTTTCTCAACACATGGAACATTCTCTTGGTGTAAAAAACATTGTTGGGAAAAAACAAGGTTTTTTCATGGCAGAGATAAAGAATTTTGTTTTTTTGAGTGACTATGAACCTTTTAAAATTTTGTAAGACCATTAAAAACACTAAGCGTATATATTGCCTTGAAAGCAGTTTTCAGCACAAAAGAAACACTTTTGTGATATTTTACTTTTTTCAACACATGGAACATTTTCTTGGTGTAAAAAACATTGCTAGTCTAAAACAAAGTTTTCTCACGGTATAAGTAAAGAACTTAGTTTTTTTGAGTTACTATGAACTTAGAAAATTTTCTAAGACCATGAAGTACGCAAAACGTTTATTTTGCCTTGAAAACACTTTTCAGCACAAAAGAAACACTTTTGTGAAATTTAACCTTTTTCAACACATGGAACATTTTCTTGGTGTAAAAAACGATTCTAGTAAAAAACGAATTTTTCTAACGGAAGAGATAAGGAACTTAGTGTTTTTGACGGACTATGGAGTTTAAACACAGGTTTTGCAAAAAACGTTTGTTTTGCATTGAAAACACTTTTCAGCACAAAATAAATACTTTTGTGTTATTTTGTTTTTCTAAACACATGGAACATTCTCTTGGTGTAAAAAAACATTTTTGATGAAAAACAAAGTTTTCTTATGGTAGAGATAAAGAACTTAATTTTTTTAAGTGACTATACACTTTGAAAATTTTGTAAGACCATAAAGTACACTTTTTCCAAAAAAGGCTTATTTTTCTGTGAAAACACATTTCAGCACAAAAGAAACACTTTTGTGAAATTTTTCTTTTTTCAACACATGGAACATTCTCTTGGTGTAAAAGACATTAGTTTTTCGCCGAACAGTTAAAGAACTTAGTGTTTTTGAGTGACTAAAGACTTAGAAAATTTTCTAAGACCATAAAGTACAAAAACGTTTATTTTATTTTAAAAACACTTTTCAACACAAAAGAAACACTTTTGTGATATTATACTTTTCTCAACATATGGAATATTGTATTAACATTGTTAGTGAAAAGAAAAGATTTTCACAGTATAAATAAAAAACTTAGTTGTTTTGAGTGACTATGGACTTAGAAACTTTTCTAAGACCATGAAGTACGCAAAACATTTATTTTGTCTTAAAAACACTTTTCAGCACAAAAGAAACACATTTGTGAAATTTTACCTTTTTCAACATATGGAACATTTTCTTTGTGTAAAAAACATTGCTTGTGAAAACAAAGTTTTCTCACGGTAGAGAAAAATTCTTAGTTTTTTGGTTAGTATGTACTTAGAAAATTTTCTAAGACCATAAAGTACACTATTTACAAAAAACGTTTATTTTTCCTTGAAAACACTTTTCAGCACAAAAGAAACACTTTTGTGATATTTTACTTTTCTTAACACTTGGAACATTTTCTTGGTTTAAAAAACATTGTTAAATAAAAACAAAGTTTTCTCACGGTAGAGATAAAGAACTTGGTTTTTTTTAAATGACTATGGAGTTAGAAAATTTTTTAAGACACTGAAGTACAATATGTGACCAAATTTTGGAAAACCGACCAGATGTAGTAATATGCGAATTTTGAGATAGTGCTTGCATTGTAATCTACGTCATTGCAGCTTGCTATTTTCCAAATTTGAAGCGGCTAGGCGCTATAGTTTTGGAGATATGAGCTCAAATATACCGACCGTTCATTCCAATTTTACTCGCTAAAATCGTGAGTGAATACGTTGCTAAGCGCGAGTACACAAACTCCGTATACTATCCGTGTTACAAATTATTTGTGTTTGTAGTACAATTTTAGTGTAGTATCAGAATATGCATGAAGTTAGTTGAAGCGCTAGTTAAAACTTACTTTATGAGCCTTTTTAAAGACACAGAAGACCAGGGAGCCTTCCAGGAGGATTCACCAAGAAAGTAAGTAAGTCTACTAAGTAGAATAATGTAGCGGGTGGGCTGTAACTAGAGTAACTAGGCTATAAATGGCGCAGAAATAAGCGCCCAATATTAATGCATGCATCTATAGATATTCTAACTGTAGGAAACAGTTTAGCTAATACTTATTGCCCATAATAAGAAGCGCTTAGCTTCTTTCCCCCACAAATTTCATTGCAAATTTATTATACACAATGTACAATACATTCATTCATTATTGTGCACAGATAACAGCTCCTGGCATAGCCCAGCGATTCTGCAACACTGTGGGCCATCTTCTGACCATCTGGAGGAGATTTCTTTCTGCTAGAAGTGTTTAGTTCATGAACAATGCATTGTTTTTTGTTGCACATTAAATATGCAAGATTATAATGAGATGCACCGCAGCAGCTGCATCATGTACTTATTAATCAATGAACATGGCAACGCATCCTGTGTACTAACGGGAGAGAAGCTAGCCATGGCTGACATAGCTGCATTCAAGCGCTCATATCTCAGCAATAGAAGCAGCCCCACCCGTAAAATCACGTCTGCAGCTCGCCAAGGTGTTCCCCTCCCCATTGGTGCAAAAAAAATAATTTCGCGCGCGCGTCGCGAATTACACTACAATCGCCGATTACTACAAATAAAGTTTTATTACATCTGGTCGGTTTTCCAAAATTGGGTCACATATTTACAAAAAACGTTTATTTTTGCTTGAAAAAATTTTACGCTGTGGCTAGTACCCCGGCGCCGGGGTTGGATATTTTAACGCTAGAACACCGGCACCGGGGAAGCACCTCGTTTAATTTTGAGTTCCGGTGCCGTGTCATTGGTTCCAGTTTTACGAGCCACGTGGAGAAGAAATTCAAGTCAACATGGCCTCTGCTGTTGCTTCTCATGCTCCAACTGACAGTTTTGATGTTGGCGATACCTTTAGCACATTTGAACAGTTTGAAGTGGCATTGGAAAATTTCAAAAAGAAGAATTTTGTGGAATTTTACCGTCGAGATTCGAGGACAATAGAAGCAGCACGCAGGAGGGGTATTGATAGGCCTCTAAAACCAGAGTTAAAGTATTTTGAACTTAAGTATTGCTGCATTCATGGAGGTCAGGCTTACAAGTCCAGAGGGAAAGGGACTAGAAGCACATCGTAAGTATACATACTATCATCCTAGTAACTTGGCTTGCATGGGGGCTGAGCTATTATATAGACAGCCGCCCGGGCGTGACTCAGTGATGTTGACATATGATTGCTTTCTTTCAGTACATTTCGACAAGACTGCTCAGCCCACATTTATCTTAAGATTAATGGTGACGGTACAGCCTTACAAGTGAGGAGTGTAAGTCAAGAACACAACCATGAAGTTTCTCAGGTAATCTTAATTTAGTAGAATATTATCTCAGGTGCTCTCATAGTTCGTTAATACTTACTTGACAGGAGTTATTTAGGCACTTACCCAGCCAGAGAAAATTATCCAGTGAGGCTAAAGCAAAAGCCAGCAGTCTCCTGCGTATGAATGCAAACAAGAAAATGGTGCAATCAAGTTTGTCCAGTGAGACAGGAAAAATTGTTCTACTTAAAGATTTGAGCAACCTTGCTTCGGCAGCAAAGCAAGGAATGTCTAGAAACAGCGTTGATGGGGTTGTAGATACTTTATCAAATAAGTATGGTAAGTGATACATGTTGTGTTTTGTTGTAAGCTAGTGTACACATGACTATCAAAATTATCAATTTTTAATAGGTGCATCTGTTGAAGTATATTGTGATGAGCAAAAAAATCTCAAAGGCATATTTTTCCAAGATCAGCAAATGATCAAAACATTCAGTGCGTACCCAGAGCTTCTTTGCCTCGATGCTACTTATAAATTACTAGAATTTCGCCTACCAGTGTATATAATGTTATGTGAAGATGCTAATGGTATGAGTGAAATAATTGCGGTGTGCCTATTTGTACAGGAAGATGCTGACAGTATTACTTGGATGGTTGATTCATTCAAAAAGCACAACCCTGATTGGCCAAAAATCCGCATTGTTATGGCAGAAAAAGACATTGGTGAAAGAGATGTGATAAAGCGTTGTGTCCCAAATGCATCAGTCCCCATTTGCCTTTTTCACACCCTAAGAAGTTTCCGTAGAGAAATAACCTGTGAAAAGATGGGCATAACTTCTGGACAAAGGAACGCTTGTCTCGATTTAATTCAAAAAATATGTTACGCTCATTCAGAGGCTGAGTATTCAAATCTTTATGCTCAGCTACAGAGTTCTGCTCCTAAGGAAGTGGTCAGCTATTTTGATGATAATTGGCATCCTATAAGAAATGAATGGGTACTAGGGATGAAATCAAGTGGAAATTTTCTCAATTTTACAAATAACAGATTAGAATCAATCAATGGAAAGCTAAAGCAAGTGATAAACCGATACAGCTCACTTGAAGAGTTTGTCGACAAGTTCTTCATTATTTTGACGGCTTTACGTACTGAGCGGGATCACAAGGCTGCGATAATGTTTCAGAAAGTTGAAGTAACACCTTTTGCAGATGACAGTCCTGAAAATGATGCTACCTTGTCGTCACATGTTTGCATTAAGAACAAAATTGAACGAGCCACTCTTTTCTCCTGAGCTGTGTGACAGACGATGGACTGCAGCATACTATAGGTCTACACAATGACTATTTTCAGTCTATTCATCACAGCCAACAGTTCAGATTGTAACAAGTTCAAAGGAGCACAGACGCAAGCTTAGTCAGCACCAAAAATTTCGCAAAGCATCAATAATTACTGCTCAGGTTGCATCAGTTGTTAGTGAAACATCAAATGTGCAGTTTGAACGACGTATTAAGATTCTTGAAGAACTGCTAGCTTCATGGAAAGAGGGAACTGAGGTTGCAACGTTGACCCAAGTATGTTAAAGTGTTCTGTGTAGTTACATACACAATGCATATTAATTTTATTTATTACACACCCACCCATATGCCTTAGGTATGGGTAGATGAGGTATGACATGGGAGTGTCAATTAGTGCATTCCATTCTGGGAATTAATGGCACATGACTGCATGCCTAGGATGTGGTAATGGGCACATGCATGCATATGCTAAGTCAGCAAAAAGCATTGGATTAACACCCATGCAGGGTATAATTATGTGAGTGTTGCTACTGATTGCACACCCACAAATATGTTAAGAGTAATAATTTTTGCATATCATCAAAAATTAACAGGTGATTTCAGCGATGAAGATGAGGATGAAGGAGATGAGGACAATGGCCATAGTAATGTTGCAAATTCACAGACAACCAAAAGTGCTCTTGTGGGATCTGGTTCTGTTCCATCGTCCACTGGTTCCTCACTAGCGTCCACGACAGTCACTGGTTCCACTGGTTCCTCACTAGCGTCCACGACAGTCACTGGTTCCACTTCGTCCTCACTAGCGTCCACGACAGTCACTGGTTCCACTTCGTCCTCACTACCACTTGCAGGGATCAAACCGCCCCCAGTAATGAAGAGAAGAGGTCGTCCTAGAGGACATGAATTAACAGTCATTGGACTTCCAGCAAAGAAGGCCAAGAAGTATTCTACTAAGAAACCTCAATGCTTTAGCAAAATGCATACTTCAAAGAAACAAGAAGGTTGGTTTAAGCAATTCCTTTTGCACACACACACACACACATAGCTAGCACTCTATACCACACACAAATGGTAAACTTTGTGTATTGAGTGAAATTTAAGTTTTGAAGCACTTTTTGTTCATTTACTTTTCTGTAGTCATTCTCTCTTGGTTTGTTGACCAAGATGTTGCTACAAAGGCAATTAGGAGTGGTGTTCTTATTGAGGAGGACACAGTGGAATGTAGACCTGAGAGGGTACCGGATTCGATAGCAGATGAGAATGTTGATATTTTCTTAGTTCGTAGACTGTTTTCTCAAGATGATGCTTGGGCAATTGTTGAAGATGTTTACAAGCACAAGATTCAGAAAATGATATGGACATGCAGTTTGTGTTACCGAGACCTAAGTGATGACCAGTCGATTGTTTGTGAATCATGTCTATTATGGTATCATTTTAAGTGCTGTGGTGTTACAAAGCAACCCAAGGCTAAAACTTGGTTTTGCAGAGCATGCCATGCTAATGCCAAGCAGGAGTAATTAGCTAACCGCCAAGGACATTTTAGTGGTTAGTATATTATAACTGATGTAATTATTTTACTGATTATTATGACCTTCATTGACAATAAATGATTATTGCATGTATCTATTTAAGTGAAAGTTCATGCAAAGATTTGAACTTTCACGTAATACTGAATGAATGAGTATGTATTATCTATGGAATGATGAATCAAAGACGGTGGACTGGTATCTCAGCCCGACCTGAGCTGCTTGAAATGCTTGAATTGTTTGTCGCCGGAGTTTCAAGTTGAAAAGTTTCCGGTCCGGTGCCGTGGTACAATCTTCTTTGCGTTGGAACACTGTCGCCGGAACTTTAAGTTGGAAATATTCAGGTCCGGTGCCGTGGTACTAGCCACAGCGAACATTTTTCTTCACAAAAGAAACACTTTTGTGAAAAATAACTGTTTTAAACACATGGAACATTCTCTTGGTGTAAAGAACATTGTTAGCAAAAAACAAAGTTTTTTCATGGCAGAGATAAAGAACTAAGTTTTACTGAGTGACTATGGACTTAGAAAATTTTCTAAGACAATAAAGTACACAAAACCTTTATTTTGCTTTGAAAATACTTTTCAGCTCAACAGAAACACTTTTGAAAAAATTTACTATTTTCAACACATGGAACATTCTCTTAGTAAAAAAACATTGTTAGTAAAAAACAAAGTTTTTTCACGGAAGAGATAAAGAACTTAATGTTTTTTAGTGACTATTGACTTAGAATATTTTCTAAGACCATAAAGTACACGTTTTGCAAAAAAACGTTTATTTTATCTTAAAAACACTTTTCAGGACAAAAGAAACACTTTTGTGATATTTTATTTTTCTCAACACATGGAACATTCTATTGGTGTAAAAAACGTTAGTAAAAAGTAAAGTTTTTTCACGGTAGATATAAAGAACTTAGTGTTTTTGAGTGACTATGGACTTAGAAAATTTTCTAAGACAATAAAGTATACTTTTTGCAAAAAAACGCTTATTTTGCCTTGAAAACACTTTTCAGCACAAAATAAACACTTTTGTGTTATTTTATTTTTCTCAACACATGGAACATTTTCTTGGTGTAAAAAACATTTTTGGTGAAAAACAAAGTTTTCTCACTGTAGAGATAAAGAACTTAATTTTTGAAGTGACCATACACTTTGAAAATTTTGTAAGAGCATAAAGTACACTTGTACAAAAAACGTTTATTATGGTTTGAAAATTCTTTTCAGCTCAAAAGAAACACTTTTGAAAAATTTTACTATTTTCAACACATGGAACATTCTCTTGTAAAAAAAAACAGTGTTAGTAAAAAACAAAGTTTTTTCACGGAAGAGATAAAGAACTTAGTGTTCTTTAGTGACTATGGACTTAGAATATATTCTAAGACCATAAAGTACACGTTTTGCAAAAAACGTTTATTTTGCCTTGAAAACACTTTTCAACACAAAATAAACACTTTTGTGATATTTTACTTTTTTCAACACATGGAACATTCTCTTCATGTAAAAAACATTGCTAGTGAAAAACAAAGTTTTTCAGGGTAGAGATAAAGAAATTAAATTTTTGGGTTACTATGTACTTAGAAAATTTTCTAAGACCATAAAGTACACTTTTCAGCACAAAAGAAACACTTTTGTGATATTTTACTTTTCTCAACATGAGGAACATTCTCTTGGTGTAAAAAACATTGTTAGTTAAAAACAAAGTTTTCTAAGTCCATAGTCACTCAAAAAAACTAAGTTCTTTATTTATACCGTGAGAAAACTTTGTTTTTCACTAGCAATGTTATTTACACAAAGAGAATGTTCCATATGTTCAAAAAAATAAAATTTCACAAAAGTATTTCTTTTGTGCTTAAAAGACTTAGTGTTTTCAAGGAAGAAAATAAACGTTTTTTACAAAAAGTGTACATTATTGTCTTAGAAAATTTTCTAAGTACATAGTAGCCAAAAAATTTAAGTTCTTTATCTCTACCCTGAAAAAACTAGGTTTTTCACTAGCAATGTTTTTTACACCAAGAGAATGTTCCATGTGTTGAAAAAAGTAAAATATCACAAAAGTGTTTATTTTGCGTTGAAAAGTTTTTTCAAAGCAAAATAAACGTTTTTGCAAAAAGTGTACTTTATGGTCTTAGAAAATTTTCTAAGTCCATAGTCACTCAAAATACTAAGTTCTTTATCTTTGCCATGAAAAAACCTTGTTTTTTACTAACAATGTTTTTTTTTACCAAGAGAATGTTCCATGTGTTGAAAATAGTAAAATTTTTCAAAAGTGTTTATTTTGAGCAGAAAAGTGTTTTCAAGACAAAATAAACGTTTTGCGTACTTCATGGTCTTATAAAAGTTTCTAAGTCCATAGTCACTCAAAAAAACTAAGTTCTTTATTTATACCGTGACAAAAGTTTGCTTGTTACTAACAATGTTAATACAATGTTCCATATGTTGAGAAAAGTAAAATAGCACAAAAGTGTTTCTTTTGTCTTCAAAATTGTTTTTAAGACAAAATAGACGTTTTTTGCAAAAACTGTACTTTATGGTATTAGAAAATTTTCTAACTCTTTAGTCACTCAAAAACACTAAGTTCTTTATCTCTTCAATGAAAAAACTTTGTTTTTTACTAATGTTTTTTACACCAAGAGAATGTTCCATGTATTGAAAAAAGAAAAATTTCACAAAAGTGTTTCTTTTGTGCTGAAATGTGTTTTCACGGTAAAATAAACGTTTTCTGTAAAACGTGTACTTTATGGTCTTACAAAATTTTCAAAAATTTTTTAAGACACTGAAGTACAATATTTACAAAAACGTTTATTTTTGCTTGAAAAAATTTTTCTTCACAAAAGAAACACTTTTGTGAAATATTACTTTTTAAAACACATGGAACATTCTCTTGGTGTAAAGAACATTGTTAGTAAAAAGTAAAGTTTTTTCGCGGTAGATATAAAGAACTTAGTATTTTTGAGTGACTATGGACTTAGAAAATTTTCTAAGACCATTAAGTACACTAAACGTTTAGTTTGCTTTGAAAACACATTTCAACACAAAACAAAAACTTTTGAGAAATTTTACTTTTTTCAACACATGAAACATTCTGCACGTATAAAAACATTGTTAGTAAAAAACAAAGTTTTTTCACAGTAGATTTGAAGAAGTTAGTTTTTTTGAGTGACTATGGGCTTAGAAAATTTTCTAAGACATTAAGTACACTAAACGTTTAGTTTGCTTTGAAAACACTTTTCAACCCAAAAGAAAAACTTTTGAGAAATTTTACTTTTTTCAACACATGAAACATTCTGTAGATGTAAAAAATATTGTTATTAAAAAACAAAGTTTTCATACGGTAGAGATAAAGAACTTAGTTTTTTGATTGACTTTTGACTTGGAAAATTTTTTTTGAGATCATAAAGTACACTTTTTTCACAAAACGTTTATTTTGCCTTGAAAACACTTTTCAGCACAAAAGAAACACTGTTGTGAAACTTTACTTTTTGCAACATNCATGGAACATTGTGTTTGCGTAGATAACATTGTTATTAAAGGAACAAATTTTTTTCACTGTAGAGATAAAGAGTTTAATGTTTTTGATTGACAATGGATTTAAAAAGTTTTCTAAGACCATAAAGTACACTTTTTGCAAAAAACGTTTATTTTTCTTTGAAAACACTTTTCAGCTCAAAAGAAACACTTTTGAGAAATTTTACTATTTTCAACACATGGAACATTCTCTTGGTAAAAACAACATTGTTAGTAAAAGAAAGCTTTTTTATGGTAGAGTTAAAGAAGTTATTTTTTTTGAGTGACTATGGGCTTGGAAAAGTTTTAACACATTAAGTACACTAAACGTTTAGTTTGCTTTGAAAACACTTAGAAACAAAAGAAAAACTTTTGAGAAATATTACTTTTTTCAACACATGAAACATTCTGTAGGTGTAAAAAACATTATTAGTGAAAAACAAAGTTTCCTCACGGTAGAGATAAAGAACTTAGTTTTTATGATTGAGTTTTGACTTAAAAAATTTTTAATACCATAAAGTACACTTATTTCACATAACGTATATTTTGCCTTGAAAACACTTTTCAGCACAAAAGAAACACTGTTGTGAAATTTTACTATTTGCAACAAATGGAACATTGTATTAGTGTAGAAAAGATTGTTATTAAAGAACAAATTTTTTTCACGGAAGAGATACACAGCTTGGTTGTTTTTGATTGACTATGGACTTAGAAAGTTTTCTAAGACCATAAAGTACACTTTTGACAAAAATTGTTATTTTGCCTCTCAGCACAAAAAAATCTGTTGTAAAATTTTCCTTTTTGCAACAAATGGAACATTCTATTTGTGTAGAAAACAATGTTGTTAAAAGAACAAATTTTTTTCATGGTAACTAAAGTGATTTTAAGTGACTAAGTACTTAAAAAATTTTCTAAGACCATAAAGTACACTATTTGCAAAAAAAGTTTATTTTTCTCTGACAACACTTTTCAGCACAAAAGAAACACTTTTATGAAATTTTACCCTTTTCAACACATGGAACATTTTTTTGGTGTAAAAAACATTGTTAGTGAATAACAAAGTTTTTTCACGGTAGAAATAAAGAACTTACTTCTTTTGAGTTACTATGTACTTAGAAAGTTTTCTAAAGCCATAAAGTAGACTCTTTTCACAAAAAGTTTATTTTGCCTTGAAAACACTGTTTAACACAAAACAAAACACTTTAGTGATATTTTTCTTTTTTAAACATATGGAACATTTTCTTGGTGTAAAAAACAATGCTAGTGGAAACAAAGTTTTCTGACGGTAGAGGTAAATAACTTAGTTTTTTGGTTACTATGGACTTAGAATATTTTCTAGGACCATAAAGTGCTAAAAACGTTTATTTTGTCTTAAAACACTTTTGAGGACAAAAGAAACACTTTTGTGATATTTTATTTTTCTCAACCCATGGAACATTCTATTGGTGTAAAAAACATTGTTAGTAAAAGGCAAAGTTTTTTCACGGTAGATATAAAGAACTTAGTGTTTTTGTGTGACTATGGACATAGGAAATTTTCTAAGACCATAAAATACACTATTTGCAAAAAACGCTTATTTTGCCTTGAAAAAACTTTTCAGCAGAAAATAAACACTTTTGTGATATTTTACTTTGCTCAACACATGGAACATTTTCTTGGTGTAAAAAACATTTTTATTAAAAAGCAGAGTTTTTTCACGGTAGATATAAAGAACTTAGTGTTTTTGAGTGACTATGGACTTAGAAAAGTTTCTAAGACCATAAAGTACACTTTTTACAAAAAACGCTTATTTTGCCGTGAAAACACATTTAAGAACAAAAGAAACACTTTTGTGAAATTTTCATTTTGTGAAAATTTCCTCTTAGTGTAAAAAACATTGTTAATAAAAAACAAAGTTTTATTACGGTAGATATAAAAAACTCTATTTTTTTGAGTGACTATGGACTTAGAAAATTCTAAGACCATAAAGTACACAAAACCTTTTTTTTGCCTTGAAAACACTTTTCAGCACAAAAGAAACACTTTAAAGAAATTTTACTATTTTCAATACATGGAACATTCTTTTACTTAAATAAAAATTGTTAGTAAAAAACAAAGTTTTTTCACCGAAGAAATAAAAAAATTTTGAGTTTTTGAGTGATTATGGACTTAAAAAATTTTCTAAGACCATAAAGTACACTTTTTTTACAAAACGATTATTTTGCCTTGAAAACACTTTTCAGCACAAAATAAACACTTTTGAAATATTTTACTTTTTTCCACACATGTAACATTCTTTTGGTGTAAAAAACACTGCTAGTGAAAAACAAAGCTTTTTCATGGTAGAGATAAAAAACATATTTTGTTTGGGTTACTATGTACTTAGAAAATTTTCTAAGACAATAAAGTACACTTTTTGTAAAAAGCGTTTATTCTTCCTTGAAAACACTAATTTTTTTCAGCCCAAAAGAAACACTTATGTGATATTTTACTTTTCTCAACACATTCAACATTTTCTTGGTGTAAAAAACTTTGTTGGTAAAAAAACAAAGTTTTTTCATGGCAGAGATAAAGAATTTAGTTTTTATGTGTGACTATGAACCTTGAAAATTTTCTAAGACCATTAGGAACACTAAGCGTTTATATTGCCTTTAAAGCACTTTTAAGCACAAAAGAAACACTTTTGTGATTCTTTACTTTTTTCAACACATGGAATATTTTCTTGGTATAAAAGCATTGCTAGTGAA
Source organism: Tethya wilhelma (assembly GCA_964030475.1). Taxonomy (NCBI): domain Eukaryota; kingdom Metazoa; phylum Porifera; class Demospongiae; order Tethyida; family Tethyidae; genus Tethya; species Tethya wilhelma. The sequence continues at coordinate 40,613 of CAXIPT010000049.1, forward strand.
AAACAATTTTATCATGGTAGAAATAAAGAATTTAGTTGTTTTGAGTTACTATGTACTTAGAAAATTTTCTAAAACCATAAAGTACTCTTTTTGCAGAAAACGTTTATTTTGTCTTTAAAACACTTTTTAGAAAGAAAGAAACACTTTGTTGATATTTTACTTTTCTCAACACATGGATCATTTTCCTAGTGTAAAAAACATTGTTAGTAAAAAATGAAGTTTTCTTATAGAAGAGAGTAAAGAATTTTGTTTTTTTTAGTGATTATGGCCTTTGAATATTTTCTAAGACCATAAATTACACGTTTTGCTAAAAACGTGTATTTTGTCTTAAAAACACTTTTCAGCAAAAAAGAAACACTTTTGTGAAATTTTATTTTTTTGAACACATGGAACATTGTCTTGGTGTAAAAAATATTATAGTGAAAAACAAAATTTTCTAACGGTAGAGATAAAGAACTAAATTTTTTTGATTTACTTTTGACTTAGAAAATTTTTTAAGATCATAAAGTACACTTTTGACAAAAATGGTTTATTTTGCCTTGAAAACACTTTTCAGCACAAAAGAACCACTGTTGTAAAATTTTCTATTTTGCAACACATGGAACATTCTATTGGTGTAGAAAACATTGTTAGTAAAAAAACAATTTTTTTTACAGTAGAGATAAAGAACTTAGTGTTATCGAGTGACTAAGTACTTAATAAATTTTCTAAGACCATAAAGTACATTTTTTGAAAAAAAAACGTTTAATTTTTTTGAAAACACTTTTCAGCTCAAAAGAAACACTTTTGAAAAATTTTACTATATTAACACATGGAACATTCTCTTTGTAAAAAAAACATTGTTAAAAAAAAAGTTTTTTCACTGGAAAGATAAAGAACTTAGTGTTTTTTAGTAACTATGGACTTAGAGAAAATTTTCTAAAACCATAAAGTAAACTTTTTGCAAAAAACGTTTGTTTTGTCTTAAAAACACTTTTCAGCACAAAAGAAACACTTTTGTGATATTTTACTTTTCTCAACACAAGGAACATTCTCTTGGTGTAAAAAACATTGTTAGTTAAAAACAAAGTTTTCTCATGGTAGAGATAAAGAACTTTGTTTTTTTGAGTGACTAAGGACTTTGAAAATTTTTCAAGACACTAAAAACAATTTTTACAAAAAACACTTTTGTTTTTTGAAAACATGGAACATTCTCTTTGTGTAAAAAACATTGTTAGTAAAAAAAGTTTTTTCACGGTAGAGTTAAAGAAGTTAATTTTTTTGAGTGACTATGGGCTTAGAAAATTTTGTAACACATTAAAGGAACTGTGTCACTATATGTGAGGCTCCAAGCGAAAACCGGACGTTTGGGAATTTCTGCGAATTTTGAGTTAGCTGTTCCATGAGTATCTGCACCTTCCCAGGAAGCGCATATCAAAATTTGGTGTCCATAGCTCTAGTAGTTTTCCAGATAATACCGCTTACAAGCAGTCCTGCTTCTACTCGTGTCTTCTTAGAAAAACGGTTGTAAACTTGTTGCTAGGTAAACTATGGGTGTTCCGTATACTCTCCGTATCTTAATTGAATCATGTACAGTACACGTTTCCGTGTACTTGTGGCAATGAATATTACCACAGAAGCCATGTGGCCTTTGAAATTTTTAAAGTGAAATGATTTTTGAAGAAAGAAGACACAGAAGACAACTTTGGACCCTTGGAGGTAAGCGCTTACTATGATGCATTGTTAGCTAACTAGCGTTTTTACTATTACTGCTAGCAAGCGTTCTTTAACGCTACCTAGCCAAGCACTACTGTATGAACGCTAGCTAGCTAGTTTAAACTTTGTTAGCCTAGCGCTAACAGTGCTCTGGCGTTTTTACTGGTGTTGGAAGCAAGCGTTCATTAACGCTACTTAGCAACATGCTACAGTGTGAACGCTAGCTAGCTAGTTTTGTTAGCCTATAGCGCTAACAGTGTAGCTTACTGCTGGTGTTGTACTCATACAGTATACAGAAGGACTTAGCTTCTTATTGCAAGAAATTTATGCAGCAAGCTCCTGGGTGCAAACCGTAAAGAAGGGAATGAACAGCAAGTGGAACACTAAGAAACATCTTTAAAACTTTACGTAAGTTTTTGATACAATTTAAACAGCTTTAGTGTATCACCATTCACGCAGTTATATCATCCATGGGTAGCACGATTTCAGAAGCTTACTGAAGTGTAGTTTCCTTGTTCAGCCTATTATAACCTTCCATTGATGGCTATAACCTTGACATCTACCCATGGTAGACATGCACGTACACAGACTGTCTCAGATATGACTGTACTTTCTCCAATTTGTGGTAGAATGTCATCAGATGGTCTCAGTAGCTGCATTGATCTTAGGTACCATCATTATTCCTCCTAAATAATAATAGGATGCTTATACTTCACTGGGAAATTTAAGTCTGTCAGTCCCTTGTTTTGCTTAGTCAAGAAAACTGATCAAAGTGTTCTGCATTTCTACGAATCCACCAGATTATTGAATTCTAGATAATGCACCCCACATGCACAAGAACAAGCGGGGTTGTGGAATCACAGATTTAGAGCCTTAAAATTAATTACATTCAGTTCAGTAGGTAGCTTAAGCATAACTGTTTTTATTCATAGCGCTTCTTGATCTGAGTTTTTTAGTTTGGTGGTACTAGGTTAATTTAATTGTTGATAGCTTTGTTTGCGTATTTGCCTCTTGTTGTGTGACACACAAACATGTACACATACCTTTGTGTTTTGTGCAGTTATACTCTCTCGTTTGCAATGTCATACACATGCTATTTTTCACACGCACAGACTACTACCGTGTAGTGGGAAATTTTCGTGGGGGAAAATTTTTTGCGAATTTCGTGGTTTGGCAGCTTTCCGCGGAAATTTTCTCCCACGGAAATTTCCTGCTGTACAGTATTGCTCTCTCTCTCTCTCTCTCTCTCTCTCTCTTGCACTGATTTTCAACTCACACAGACACATGCTCCCTTCTCTCTTGTGTAGTTTCAACTCACACAGATATTGTGTAGTTGCAAACCACACACACACTCCTACTACTACTCAGTGTTCTTTCTCTCACTCTTTTGTAATCAACACAGACACATGCATACCCTTAGTCTCTTGTGCAATTTGCATCCATATCTAGGCAGACTGACTCTCTCTCTCTCTCTCTCTCTCTCACACACACACACACACACACACANGGACTATTTTATGGTTATTACATACACACACACGCACACGCACACGCACACACACACACACACACACACACACACACACACACACACACACACACACACACACATGCACACACACACACACACATACACACACACATAACACACACACACACACACGCACGCATGCACGCACACACACAGACACATTGTAGCTAACACATGGAATTAGTCTTTCATTTATGAAATGAGTTTTTTAATAAATGAATTTTAGTAAGCCTTATTTCATTAACAGAAAGGGTTTTTAATAATGTGTTTCTAGTGTATTGTCACACAACCCACCCAATAGCAGGCCAGCTCCTCTCTTTTTGTGTGGCAAAAACATGTGTACTGCATTTCTAAGAGTCCATAGCATCATTGTAGATAATGCACACCACATAAGAACAGCATGGTTGTAGCCTCAAGTTTTAGTATGTACTTTAAACAAAATTTTGTTGTTTTCTCTATAGAGCTGCTTGATCTGAGGGCCCCGTCAGACAGACCATACCAAATAACTGCAAGCCAGAATTTACCCCCTGAATGTGGTACACCCATGCACACTTGATTGTGAATTGGAAATAATAATAATAATTAATACAATGTCTACACAGTCTTAGAGTAATAGTCTTTGCTAACAGTTTAAGAGTCAATCTTCTTTTTTGACTTCATCTTCATCATCACTAGTAGATGGATAATTATGATCATGTTACGTATAAAAAATGTATTGTCAACCTTACCTCGATATGATGATGGTATCATGGTCCGAGTCGGAGTCATCCGGCTCAGACACTGGTACATCTATGACAATTATTTTGTGTAAGTGAGTACACTATGAATGTTATTACATTATTATTACCATCCAAGATCAGCATCTGGAGATCTGAGATCACAAGAAATACAAGAACATTATCAAGAGCTGAACTTGTCACTGATAATTTGATGCTTACCTTGTATCCTTTTTAGGAGAACTTCTAGAACCTCCCTTTTTTTCAAAAGATAAAAATACATTTAACTGTTGTAGGTAGAGTAACAGCAAAATATTTCCTTACATGAGATATTTCACCACATCTCTGATCGGATCAACGTGGCATTGGCTATACAAACAAATTCCAGACTGAGTATAATTTTATTAGAGTAATAGTCTTTGCTTACAGTTTATACTTCTTTGGCATAGGTAGGTAGCGTTCAGCCATTTTTGTTTGAATTTTTTTTGCCAGCTGTGATTCTATGGTAACATGCATAATGTATCTTATCTATGTGTACCACACCCGATTTTGTTTATCTATTACTATGTGTACCACGCCCGATTTTGTGCATAAAATTTTACTTCATTGCCAGCACTGTTACAGCCCTGTTTTGCTCGCTCATTGTACGTTTAATAAAATTAACTTTGCTGAAAATTTAATGTTTGATTGTTGAATAATGAGTATAACACAAAAAACACAAAGGACGAATCATAAGTTCTACTCTTCCAATTTTCTCAATTCATCACTCTCGTCAGCATCAATAGTCATGTTGCTATTGATCCCAGGATGTGGGACCTGGACCCCAGAGTGATATGGCATCCCAAAAATGTTTGACTCATGCCCAGCATGATGTTGTCTCTGTAGATCCTAAAGTGTGTGCATGTGCTTGTGTATACTCAGTGTAAAAAAATCATTACAATTAGTTAATACAAACACCTACCTGCCTGATAACAAACAGAACAACAGTCACATTACTTCACACACTATGATGGTTTCTGGGGACAACTACGAATGTTGTGCCCTGTTTGTTTACAGTGTGAACATTTTCGTTTCTTTTTGGGAGGCTCTAACTCTTCTACATTCTCACCTTCACTATCACTAGCCACACGTGTACTAGATGGTCCAGGAGTCGGAGCAGGTTGAGTACTAGCACTACCACTACCACTATCATCATAGTCATCTGGTTTTGGGCAAACTGCGTCACGGTGTTCCTCAGGCACAAACTCTCCAATTTTTTCGTACAGGTACACTTGTCTATCTCTACTTAAACCAGTTAAGATGATTTTGTCAGGCATGTCATTTTTTGATGGTATTTTTTTCAAATCCTTGATCATTGTGACTGTTGTCTCTGTTTTGTCATCGCAGTGCTCACGAGTGTGGACCTTCCCCTTCAATTCACTGTCGAATCTAAAGTGATGGATCTTCTTGATTCCTTTGGTCGCTGTCTTCTTGTAGTAGGGATCAAAAAAAGAGGCCCAATCATACATTGGCACTATTACCTCACCTGATTGCTTCGCCACCAGTTGTGCATGATTAACTGTTGCAGAATTCTCAGCAATCACAGCAATGTCATCCAAGCATCCAACATTCGAACTCCGGTAGAGACGTTTGAACAGTCCAAAACACCAGTTGGGAGCAAACTTGGTGTGGCCAACCAAGAGAAATGACATAGTGATCCTTTTGTGCAAGCCAGTCATGGTCCTCCAAGAAAGGTACTGCATCATGTATCTGTATGAGTATAAATTTATGATACTGATTAATTTTGTCTTCTAAACAAATTGAGTGGCAAAATTAATAACCTGTTCTTGTTTTGGCCACTACAATTGTCAGCATGAATCACTAGTTCAACTTCACCATAGTTGTGTGTTTCTAAGAAATGATGAAGCATGCTGATGATTGTATTTGCTCCCTTTCCTGTAGTAGCAGCTTCATCAATCAAGCAGATCATCTAGTGTGTGTGTGTGTGTGTGTGTGTGTGTGTGTGTGTGTGTGTGTGTGTGTGAGAGAGAGAGAGAGAGAGAGAGAGAGAGAGAGAGAGAGGTATACCATTTGAGGCACTCCTTCACAGCATACTCCAAATATTGCACACTTTCTAGGTGTGAGGAAATAGATTGGTCCTGGTTGTTGTGGGCTGTATGGGTAGTGCACCTATGTATAGTGGTTTAAAGACTGTATGGTTAGCACTCTACGATTCTTTGTGCTGAAGGTATACCTGTTGGGCCATGTCAAATGAAATGTGCACTTTTATGTTGTATGTCAGTGGCGGCAACCTAGAGTATGGTTGTGGGGAAGAAAATTTTTCATCAACTGTAAATTTTTGTTTTAGCTCTACTTTACACTCCCTGCATTGTTCACGATACAGTGAACGCTCCATTGTGGCAAGTTGTAGATGTTCGTATGCTGCCTTCACGGTCTGTGTAATTAGTGGATAATTATTAATTATTTTGATTTGACATGTACTGTGATAATACCTCTGATTTTTGTGCTTCAGATGTATTGGCTGCCCTCATTAGTGCGACACTGTTTTTCTGGCACTGCCAACACAGATCAGACATCGGCTTCATCTTGGTGATGTTTGGTAGCACCATCTTCCAGTAGGCATAAAATGAAGAGCAGGCCTGTTTGCTGCTTCACAAGACTCACAATACTTCTCCCAAACCATCTACAAGTAAGTTTGTGTGTGGTGGTGGTGGGTGGGTATGCCTGTGTGTGTGGTGGTGAATAATTATACCTTCTTAGTTGTGCTAGATGGAAGTAGTTGTAAGTCGTCCCTTGTGAAGCCAGGTATCCTTCCAGGCAACAAGATTGCATTTTCCTTGGCATACTTCTTCAGAAATTTTACAATGAACTTGATGTCACGGTACGATGTTGCATTCTTTGGTTTGCGTCCCTTGTTGTAATGGATTCTCTCCTGTAGTCCATTGTTTTCATAGGAATCACTTATCTTTTGTAGCCTGCATTTCCCTGATAATGTACATAAAATTTAATTATGAACTATTGAAGGGGTTTCACCAAACACTAGCATTGAAACCAATTTGAAGTTTTAGACCATAACACACACACGTGCACCAAAATTACCAATTCCATGTAGTTTTAAGAAAGTTTTTTTACACACTCTCTGTCCATGATGGTAGTAGTCTAGTCTTGGTACTTTCCGTGTGTCACTAGAATGCCTGCGTGTGTTCTCTGAATCGTATAAAAATGCACTACATTGACCTAGGATTACCATATCTAGCTGTTTACTAGATAAATCCCTACACGACAAATTATATTCTTTAAAATGCTCCTTACTGAAGAGCTTACTACACCCTTCACCATTATTTCTATTGCAACCACATCCATCATGTAAAAACTTTATCCATGTCTTCATCCTCATTTCCTGCAGAGTCTGTTTCATTACTGGCTGTGTTTGATTCTGTGGCGCGGCTGGTGTCAGTTCGAGTATTGGCTGTTGTCTCTTCTTCACCCATCTTGTGGTCATTTGTTGTGGCTGTATCTCGTACAAAATGCTCATCCATTCTCTCCAAATCAATGCCGTCTTCATCTATTAAAATAGAAAGATTAGAGCATGACATGATTGTATTGTTATAAATCATTTGTAATTATTGTTAATAAAAATACTTACCAGCAGTTACTAGACTTGATACAGGAAAACGTTTCTGTAGTGTTGCAATTAGCTCTTCATCGTCGGAGTCATCAAAAAGATCAAAATGATCATTTTCTGAGGATTGAGGTAACTTTGTTTTATATCAGTTCATAACAAAAATTGAGACAATTTTTTTATACGTACCTCCAACAACATTCTCTTCATCTGTATCAGCAATGGCCTCTTCAGTCTCAAGATCCTTCCGAACGCAAATGGATTCAGTGACACGGTCAGCATGTGAGGTACCTGCAGGGACAGAAGAAAACATGTTAGATTGTTGTGACTGTGTTTGTTGTGGTAAAGTATTGATCTCCATCTCGTCATCAGAATCAGAATCCTCAGAGTCACTGAAGCAAAAATACTCTTCAACGAGACTACGAAGATTGTCTCGATCGGCTTCACAGAACAAGTCGTAGTCATCTCCAATTAGATCCGTGGTAGCTCGGGCAATGTTTGACTGCTTGTCCAACCGTTTAGTACCTCTTCTAGCAGCAGATTGCATCATGAATGTAACTCAAGAAAGAAATCACTTTTTAGCTTGGAGAAAATTTCAAATTTTCAAAGCAGCTGTAAAAAATTACCAATCTTAGCAACGCGTCTTCCGTATACTCCAGCATAGTTACTGCACGTGGCGGACATTACCAGCTTTTTCTCTGTAACTGAAGCAGCCCTACCCCTCAAATTTTGCATGTAGCATGCTGAGATGTAGCACAGCGCATCCATGCAGAAAAAAAAAAATCGCGCAAAATCGCGAATTGAACTAAAACCGCACATTACTCGAAAAACAATAATTTCCCTAACGTCCGGTTTTCGCTTGGAGCCTCACAAATGTACATTAACCCCTGTCAGCAATGTACCGGCATGATAAGTAAAATTTTATTCACTTTGTATTACCTGGTTATTGAACAGCATTTTGTATAATAATGCTTGTACATTGGGTGGCTACCTTGTGAGTTGTCCTGCTCTCGGACTCTTTGTAAAACCTGTTCAAAACACTGGGCTATTAAACAGGCATTGAAACATGCTAATTATGTAGCAGTTGGATGCTGGATTGCTAAATCCTGGAGGCACTTTCACTCCCTCTACTACCACAAGTAGCCCTAAGCTTCTAATCCTAGAGACTACAGAGAAAACTAGCCAAGAAAACTTATCGTCGCGATCGCCGCGATCGTGACTTCTCATGGTTTATGACCTCGTTACGCAACACCTACTTATGGATTCCAACTCAAAATTGGTATTTTACCTAAATGCACACCGAGTTTAAAGTTCACTGCTTTTGCACATTGCCCAGAGGCGTGCGCTAAATGTGCAATGACGAGTATCCATATTTTGCGTGCATGCAATAAATGATGAGTATACTCGTCATCTGGCTGTAAAGGGTTAAAAAAGTGAATTTACACAGAAGTGTTTATTTTGTGCTAGAAAATGTTTTCTAGGAAAAATAAACGTTTTTTGTCAAAAGTGTACTTTATGGTCTTAGAAAATTTTCTAAGTCCATAATCTCTCAAAAAAACTAAGTTCTTCTTCTCTACCAACACCAAACTTTATTTTTCAAAAACAATATTCTTTACCTGTAGAGAATGCTTCTTGTGTTAAATTTCACAAAAGTGTCTAGAAAATGTTTTCTAGGAAAAATAAACATTTTTTGTCAAAAGTGTACTTTATGGTCTTAGAAATTTTCTAAGTCCATAGTCTCTCAAAAACACTATTTTTTTTTCTCTAACAACAGAAAACTTTATTTTTCACAAACAATGTTCTTTACCTGTAGAGAATGTTCTTTGTGTTAAAAAAGTGAAACTACATAAAAGTGTATATTTTGTGCTGTTCTAGGCAAAATAAACGTTTTTTGTTAAAATGCACTTTATGGTCTTAAAAATTTTTATCAGTCCATAAAAAACTAAGTTCTTTTTCTCTACCTGTATTTTTCACAATGTTCTTTACTTGTAGAGAATGTTCCTTGTGTTAAAAAAGTGAAATTTCACAAAAGTGTTTCTTTTGTGCTAGAAAATGTTTTCTAGGCAAAATAAACCTTTTTTGTCAAAAGTGTACTTTATGGTGTTAGAAAACTTTCTAAATCCATAGTCTCTAAAAAAAAAACTAAGTTCTTTTTCTGTACAGACCCGAAAACTTTATTTTTTACAAACAATGTTCTTTACCTTTAGAGAATAGATTGTTCCTTGTGTTAAAAAGGTGAAATTTCACAAAAGTGTTTCTTCTAGGGAATATACACATTTTCTGTCAAAAGTGTACTTTATGGTCTTAGAAACCTTTCTAAATCCATAGTCTCTAAAAAACACTAAGTTCTCTTTCTCTACAGACAGATAACTATTTTTCACAAGCAATGTTCTTTACCTTTAGAGAATGTTCCTTGTGTTAAAAAAGTGAAATTTCACAAAAGTGTTTCTTTTGTGCTAGAAAATGTTATCTAGGAAAAATAGACGTTTTCTGTCAAACCAACACCAAACTTTTTTTTTCACAAACAATATTCTTTACCTGTAGAGAATGCTCCTTCTGTTAAATTTCACAAAAGTGTTTAGAAAATGTTTTCTAGGCAAAATAAACGTTTTTTGTCAAATGTGTACTTTTTGGTCTAAGAAAATTTTCTAAGTCCATAGTCTCTCAAAAAAACTGTTCCCGGCAGATAACTTTCTTTTTCACAAACAATGTTCTTTACCTTTAGAGAGTGTTGCTTGTGTAAACCGATTATACGCTAAATTCTTTTCTCTCTACAGCCAGATGACAAGTATACTCGTCATTTATTACATGCACGCGAAATACGGATGACGAGTGTACTCGTCATTGCACCTTTAGTGCGCACCTCCAGGCAACGTGCAATAGCAGTGAACTTTAAACTCAGTGTGCATTTAGGTAAGGTACTGCTCTAGAAAATACTAAGTTTGAGTTGGAACCCATAAGTAGGTGTGGCGTTACGAGGTCATGAACCATGAGAGGTCACGATCGCGGCGATCGCGACGATAAGTTTTTTTGGCTTGTTTTCTCTGTAGTCTCTAAGATTAGAAGCTTAGCACTACTTGTGGTAGTAGAGGGATAGTTAGTATGTGTTTAGTTTGGAAGCTGCTCAAAGCCAGGGAGAAAAAAAGCCAAAGACGCTCGGAAATCTATTTAACTTCGAACTCTCCAACTTTTGCACAAAATTTTCCTAGACCACGCTAGTATAAGCAGTCATACAGGCAATAGATAGGTAGTGTAACAATAGTTTGTCTTGTTTGAAACAAATATAATGCTAGAGCTACAAAATAAGTGTTAATCATACAGTACTAAAATTGAATTTTCAATTCAGTATTTCAACACGTGCTCGCATCCTGTAATTACGGGGTGTAAAAGGTCAAGTGAATGACGTCATAGCCCGGAATTAAAGTTTTAAATTTTTAGTAGCTACGGCTTCTTTTTGTTTTTCTTCTACAAGTAAAGATCAGGCAAAGCTTTTTATATGATGCAGCTAAGCAACAATCAAGCTAGTGAAGCTTTTGCAGGAAAAAAAGCCTAATGTACTGGAGGGTCTAATACACTAGGACATAGCCACGCATCTAAAGCTTTTTTTCCAGCTAGCCAACAAAGCTTTCAAAAGCGATACCATGGCTATATAGCCTAACTATCATTGCACCTAAATAGCAACTTTCAAGCCTATCTTCTGAAGGGTTGTAGAAAAAACGTCCCTCTAAACTCTACCATCGTGATCGCGAAGATCGTGACCGTCAGTCGCTCAGCTACGAGTAGAGCCACACCTTACTAATAGTTCTAAGGTTGACTTGATTTTTTGGTAGAGTAGTCCCTTACCTATTCGTATATAAAGTTTAAAGTTCAGGGCTAATTGCTTTGCTTGTAAAAAGTCGCTAAGGCGGCCATTGACGCATGTTTTGTCAAAAGTGTACTTTTTGGTCTTACAAAATTTTCTCAAAGTCCCTAGTCTCTCAAAAAAACTGAGTTCTTTTTCTCTACCAACAGAAAACTTTATTTTTCACAAACAATGTTCTTTACCTTCCAAATTTTGACACAAATTGTTTCGGAAGTAAAGTTTCCCACTCTGCATGGAACCGTTTGCATTGACCATTGGCTTAAGAGAAATGCTTAAAAGTCTTAAAATTCTAATACGAACTAGCAACTACTACTTGCAATGCAGTGACAGCTTGCTTTGGAGCGCACGCGGTTAATTTGCGCCAAGAGTTTGTATAGTTATGTGATATTCTTGTGATAAGGTCACACCCACCTTAGTTGTTGTAGTCTTGGCCACATAGAATAGGTGAAGCGGTAATATTGCAGGTAATGTTACAAGCATTCTCAAGACCTTTAAAGGAGCTGAGCACTTTTTACTACAAGTCAAGACGTGATTTATCTCTTTACTTTTCGAATAAATGTTTCATGTTAGAAATGAGTATACATTTTGAGTAACAAAATGAGATACAAATTTAGTTTATCGTACATAATTTCTAAATTTATTTCGTACACTAATTTTTGTAACTAAGGATATTAATTTTTGTCAATGGAAGTAATAAATGTGTGTGTTTATGTGTGATTGTGCCTGTTTGCACGTGCATGAAGGATGAAACATTTAAGGCAGTCAGAGGGCATGCTCTTTTGTGTGTGTGTTTGTGTGTGTTTCTTAGTGTGTGGCTTAAAGGAGGAATAGTTGTGGCTGTGGTATTGTTATTTTGCCTATTCATGGTGTGGGATCATCTAGTACTGACTTCATACAGAGTTTTGCACAATCCTTGCAACTCACGGCTGTTTCAAGGCGCAACTTAGTTCTTCAATTAGAACATTACGGTATGCGTAATTAATATTCATAGCACTTAGCAACGCAAACTGATTACCACATCAAGTGGTTGCTATATATACTTTGGGCATTCTAGCTCCTTATACAGTCAAAAACTGTCCTAAACATAGCATACAGCTCCCCTACAGTACAATAAGCGCTTGCACGCAGCAGCTTCGTGTGTATGAAAACACTGAGCATGCTGTACAACAACTACACGGGTTGAACTCAATTGATTTGAAAGCACCTCCTAACTTGTATTTTCCTGTGGCTCCAACAGTTTTCTAGGACATAAGATCAACTTTCATGGACAACATCAATGTGGATAAACACATAGAAAGGGTAAAAACCATTCCACTATTTTTTTTTCACAGAATTATAAGTATACAAAAAAACATGAATATTTAAAGTAAAAGTGTTTGTACTATGGTATTGCAACCTATTCTTGATGGCACCACAGGATGGAAACACCATGTACAGAGAGAGAACTTCTGTACAACATTTGGTATGAGTTAGAACCATAAAGGTGAAAATTCAGCTTGACATACAATCCTTTCTGAAATGAAGATCCGACGCACGAGTATTTACACTCATCAGACTTCACTGAAGTGCAAAGTTGTGCCTATGAATCCTTCCCAGTTGAGTGATATATTTAATAGTGTGCTAGACTGATTAAATAAGTGAAAAAGAACAAAATGAGTGGGTAAAAATTAATGTGATGAATAAATTTGCATAATGAGTTTCGTATACTGTATATTAAATACCAATTGATTTTTTTGAAAGTTTCTAACATAGTAACAGGTAAATCACGAATTTGTAAGTTGATAAACACTCACATATACATTCTATGTGTGCTTATAAGCCCAAACAAGCTCATTCAAACAAGTACTGCTGTACTACAGCAAATTTTACTACATTGTATCATAAGTAACTAATTATGCATGAAATTCACCCAATCCAAAAGCCATTTTAAAAAAATAATGGCAACACAAAGGATAGCTTACTGTAAACTTCAGTCCGGGTAGAAGTGAAAAAATGATCCAGTTTCTTTGGGAAAACTGTGCCTTTTGAATCACCCTTTCCCAAAGAGAGGAGGTCTAAAGAAGGTTGGTTCATTCCTTGGACTGTATCTCAGTGCTATGAAGCTCAAACAAACACGAAAAGCTTCAGCAAAGACAAGCGTTTTCAGCCATGTTTACTGCTTCCACGTGTTTTTAACAGTATTCATAGGGCGCATGTGTAAAGCTAAGCAAGCTGTTGCTATGGGCCAGCAGGATGCGTTGCTACGTGGATTTCAATTTTCGCGTACGGAACTAACTTGCACAAGAACCATATGGTATGAAACACCCGTGAACTGTGCATTGAGTAATGTCAGTAGACTTCAAAATATGGAAGAGTAACTAATGAGTGACCACATCCTGTAGTTTCACCACAAATCATGTGATCCATGCTGTAGAAAATTCAAATGTGCTAAAGAGCTATAGATACATGAAAAGTCATGTGAGCTTCTGCCTATTCAAGTGATTTCCGATGGCGCATGATTTTTCAAGTTGAGGGCCAGCGCAAGAGATGCAGCAAGGTAGCTGGTAACCTGTGTGTGCACCCTTCTACTGTGAGGAGGACTGTGGCTTTGTTTCAGTCTACTGGTAAAGTTGACAAATGCAAACACCGACCTAACACTGGAACAGCAGTGCTTACAGAGATTGATAAAGTAATTATCCTGGAGACAGTTGTAGATAGGTCAGAGATGTACTTGCAGGAAATCAAAGACACACTTTTAGAGAGAGGAACTGTTGTGAATATATGCACCATCTGGAGTCATCAAACAGAAGATGACACTTATTGCAAAGTAGAGATATAGATCCCTTTTAGAGAGCTGTGTTTCTCCAAGATATGCTCATTTATAAGGGCCATGCACTCTGACATATTAGTTTTCGTGGATGAGACCGGTGCAGATAGGAGAAACTATCTTAGGCGATTTGGCTATAGCTTTCCTGGCAAGACTCCTGTTTCGCACAAGCTGTTGGTAGGAGGGCAACGAGTCAATGCTATAGCAGCCATGTCGAATGCAGGTATCCTTGATTGTTACTCTGTGACAGGATCAGTCGATGGAAATGAATTCCTGCACTTTGTTGACCACTATCTCTGCCCTCATCTAAATCGATTCAATGGTGTTAATTCCAATAGCGTGGTAATAATGGACACTGCATCCATTCACCATGTAGATGGGGTTGCACATAGCATTCAGTCAACTGGTGCTCTTTTGTATTACCTACCCCCATACAGCCCAGACATGAACCCTGCATTCTCTAAACTGAAGTCAACTCTAAGAAGGAATGAAGTGGTACTTGACTCTACATTTGAGGGTATGATTGCATCAGAATGTATGTATGTATAATGAAACAAGTGATATATGTGAAATAAAATTGATGATAATGATGAAATAAATGATGGGTTCTTTCAGTCTACTTGATGCCTCTGAGTGTACACATTATTTTCTCCTTTTGGTCAGCAAACTCGGCTTCAGTGAGTACACCATCTTGCAGTAGTTCTATCGTTTTCTGATCATCTAAACAACTTTGGTGAAGTTTAACACCAGTCATTGTAACTAGTTGGTGGTATGCAATGAAATGGTAGTACCTGGAACAGGAGGGGAAAAAATGTAAGCTATGGAGTTAACTTCATACACCAACGATTTACTGGTGAGGTTCTTTTTCATCTGCTTCTCCCTATCTCTGTCTATAACTAAGTATGCAGTTTCACCCAAGGAGATCTAGAATACCTGTTGCATGTGGATAGACGACTTTGAAGATCTTTTCACTAACAAGGTCGATGAAGTTTATGAAATGTCTTCAGAGGATGAAGACGACTCTAGCATTGAAGGTCTAGAAACTAGCCTACTGCTGAATCATGCGCTGACTATGAGAAAGAGCTTGATGACCATGTTTGTTGTTCATGTGAACGACTCCAATATCTAAAGTGAAGCTTACTGACTACGTAGGCAGTGCAAGGATCTCTTGCTATTTGCAGCAGAACTCACTTTAGTGGTAAGTGCATAATAAAAAAAATTGTGAATAAACAAATATAATAATGTTCACTCCTAATGTTCAATGATATGATATGGCTGTATTGTATGATATGAATTGTATCCACATGGCTATATATAATAAAGGCTTGTGTACAAAATATAAATGATCATACTGTATAGTCTGTTAGATCCACTTTACAACCATGCAGTCTGAATCTGTATAAAAATAATGGCCACAGAATGTGACTGCTGCATGATGAAAGACATCATCATGTATCACCAAAAGTATAAGTTTTTATCAATTTAGCTCTGATTTGCTTGTCCAGCTCAGCCAAGTTTTTTCACATTCTTTACTTTTTGGCTTAGAAAGGGCATATTTGTCTCGTTTTATGCACAAATTGCTTTCCTGTTCCTAATGTGGTAGGCTTTCATCACAATTTTTCTAGCAGCTGAATGTTTGGAGTAGTTTTTCTTCGAAGCTGCTTTTTGAGCTGAAGGTTTGTTGATAAAAATTTTTGAGGCTTCCTTTTTGGTTTGGNCACAATACAAAATGTTGCTCACTATAAAAATCTAGTCAAACAAAATTAAGCCTTCAACGTTGCTCAAAGGCTCTCACTGACAGATTACCAACTGCATGCAAGGTCTAAATCTCACAAAAACTTTTCTCAGCACTCGTAGAGAGCGCTAGTGGGAAGCCACCATAGTGCCATTTTTGTTCTGCTAACGTACTTACTTACTTACTTACTTCCTAACTGACTTACTTGAAAAGGATTTCCAGAGAACCAGAATGTGTTGAGCCAACTTTGACAGCACAGAGTAAGTTCTTCTCATAGGTACTACATTCCTTGTTACTCGTTTTTATCATAAACAGGCATAAACAAAAACTAGAGAGCTTTGAAACTTAGTGTATATATTCATGTGCTACAATGCAGCCATCTTTGTGGGTAAAGTTCAAAGGTCATTAACCCACGTGGCATTATTGTGCGCATGGGCATTAGCCTCCTCTAGCATAATGTAGTGCATACCAGCTGCTACTTAAGCTTTTTGTAGGGACTAACCTGCCTCTGATAGTCTCCACACTGTAGTGTTGAAAAAAGTGGATGAACAAGTAGTAAAAATTTCAAAAAAATAAGTCATGTAGGAATGGGCAGTGCAGTAAAAAGTATTGGAACAAGGAATGTCTCAATTTCGGCACATGACTACTTCATTTTTTATGCCCAACTCTTGGCTGGTTCTCCAGTTTAAGTTGCCTGTCACTTATATTTTACTCCACTGCTTAGCCAACTGATTAGTAGGAATTTGAACCAATGCAGCAGGTACTTTTGTGCAGTCATTGTATATTTACGACACTGAGGGTCCATCCATATGAGGGAGACAATAATAAAAATGAAGTAGTCATGTGCCGAAATTGAGACATTCCTTGTTCCAATACTTTTTACTGCACTGCCCATACTTATTTTTTTGAAATTTTTACTACTTGTATAATGAGTCATGACAAGCACACTCCAAAGACTTGCAGTAACCTTTGCTTGTGAGACTCGTCCAGCTGAGATGAAATGTCTGGTGGTATCTCCAAATAACTTGGCACAAATTCTGGACAACGCATTCATACACACTGTGGGTTGAAATGGTAATAAGTATTTCCAAAGCAAGATTGAGTTGTTTGAGAGCCAGTTGGTACATACTCATGCCATTCTTGGTGTTTGATGCAGAGGTCATTAGAAGAAATTGGGTGTTTAGGAAAACCTGCACACACACTTATGTTTCCACTAATTTTACACAGAGTGAATGGAGAAGGAGGCTGCGAATTGAAGGGTATTGCTGCATCTGAATGTTTGTCTGCGAAATAGAAGGTAGCTGAACGTTGTTGATTTGTGTACCTGTAACAAATGGAAAGCCAGTGATATCTGATGTCACTGGAGCAGGGTTTCCTGGCATATCACAAGTTGATTGAATCAAACTGGGGTTTGTGACTACATTGTCAATTGTTACTGGCACTTTTCGTTTCCTTGGTAACTGACCTCCTTTCCTGCCACTTCCCTTTGGCATTGTTGCAACAGCAAACTTGGTCAAGTTAACACCCTTCTTGTTCTTCTTGTACCAAGACACAAATTCAGGTAGCTTCCCTCTCAGATTGGCTACAGCTACAGAATGTGCACATATATTCAGTGCTCTCCAATTGGGGCAATCTTGATCACAAGCAAATGCTCCCGCTTTCTTTTGTACAACCAAGTGTGGTTTACGCCCACTGTAACTGAGAACAAACTTGGCACCATTCCCAACACCTGGTACAGAAACAATTGCCTCATCAGTCTTAATTAACTGTGCTGCTTTGTTCCATATTCCCTCAAGACAGGTCAAAGGGAGTCGTACTGAATCAGCTACAGACCACTCAACAGACCTCTCAACCTGAAATTGTAGCTTGGAGTGAGACTGACACTATCTTCACATGCGTTGGACCGAAACTAGCTCACTTCACATACATGTGCATGATGTTATTATTATTATTGTTATAACAATGAAGATAAAAAAACAGCATTACATATTCACATAGCTTTCAGTACACTATACAATTAATTTTATGGCCTTTTGTGTTGATTGTTATACTCTTTTGTTGCTTTCTTTGCCTTTTCTAGTATACTCTTTGTGGGCCTCCATTGTAAAGGGTTCTCTATGTGTGTTTTAACAGTAATTAATGGACCATTAATTAACAAAGTTCCTTCTCTTGTACAATCAACGAGAATAGTTGCATGGTTTGATGTATTTTGAAAGGATTTTCTTAAAAAGTGACAGGAGTTGCTGCTGCAGAACATGAATGAGAGGTTCTTCACGTTGTAAAAATTTGTTTGCAGAAGTGAATACTGAGAGCACCGATTGAAAAACAAGAGATAAACCTTACTCATATGGTCTTCAAAAACTCTTTGAAGTAGTATAAATCGTGCTTGTGACTCGTCTCCAGACAAAAAGTACGATCCCAAACTTGGAAACTGTTTTAAACTTCGTTCTATTGCTAACTCAAGCCTTAACCAGAGAGTAGAAATGTGTTTAATTATTGTTCTGTACTCCTGATTCCAAAATTTGCAGTAGGATTAGAGATCATTCTTTCTATTTGTAGATTTTTCAAACCAATAATACAAGTCAATTGCAAACTCTTCAGCATCAAACACACAAATTGTTGAGAAGGCATTTCCTGCTTTCTGAGCAGCATTGTGTAAAATATGGCAGGGACAACCATTGACAAATATTGCACCATTTCTCTGAAGTATTCTTGTTTTGAGAGAGTTATGAACACCAATATTGACAGAAGTGTTATCAACACCAAGTGATGTACACAAAAACCATGGATTAGGGATACCAAGCATCTCAGAAAGTCTTGCTTCCATCACAGAGAAAATTGCTTCAGCAGTTGAACTTGTGGAGTATCAAGAAATGTGTTACAATTTTTCCATTGCTTCTGTCAAAAATTCTAATTGTCAACAGGTGTATTTTCTCCAAGTCAGTGTCATTTGAACCATCAACTGAAACTGAAAACGGATGACTCTTCATATTCTCAACTAAATCTTTCTTTAGAGATAGTGCAGTCAGTGTTTCCCCCAGAAAAAAAATTAAGCAGGGTGGTACACTGTATAATACACTATTATCTCTGTAAAAAATTTAATACTATAGCTTGTATACATAAACAACCACAATATTTGCATATAGACACAAAAATTATAAATTCTATTATACACTGATTCTACGTTTTTTTATGCTAGCCCATTTTGTGGCTGCTCTATCAAAATCAAACAGTCGAGATCAGGTCCATCTATGGAAATTCGCATTAGACAGTCCAAAGTCTTTGCTAACAACCTGTTTCGTAAGTTACTAAGTCTTATACGTTTCATCGCTGAAAATCCACGCTCACATGTAGCTGTCAATATTGGAATTACTAGACCAATGTTAGCAAGTTTTGCAAGCTGGGGATAAATGGTACATACAGAAGGTTTGACCAGTGACTGCATCACTTCTGTTGTAGAGTGTTCACGTAATTGATTCTGAAGCATTTCTTTGAAGCTCAGCCATTCAATCTCAAGACTTTCCCTGTCAATCTGAAAATGTTCAGCAAGTGCAATTATGTGTTCATTGCCATATGTACCGAATTCGGCTTCAGTTTCACGTGGCACTTGCTCAGGGTTGAAGATTAAAAAAGAAGACAGCAATGTTGTGTCTGGAAAACGGTCTTCTAGATTGGCAACCACTGCATCCACATATTTGTGTGCAATTTGTTGCTCAAATGCTTCTTTTTTCTCTGGTGTTGAATCAATACCCAGTTTCGTTAGCATTTCAGGTAACGTCTTATAGAAGGGACCACTTACTGTTTTGAATCTTGTGATTGCAGATATGGTTGCTGATACTTTTGGTTTAATGAGAGAAAAATCTACATTTGCTTGTTGAAACACCAAACTCAATTTGCTAAGTTGGGGGAGCACGTCACTCAGAAAATAGAGAGTTGAAACAAAATTGAAAGATTTGAAAGCCAGAGCAAGTCCATTAGCAGTAGGACAACCACCTTCATTAGCTTGATGTTCTAGGTATGCTATGAGTGAGGACAATGTCCTTTGTAATGTAGAAACAGCACTATCATGAGAGAGCCATCTTGTATCGGCAACCTTCTTTATAGACAATTCTGGATCATCCAAAAGCCTTTGCATTTCTTGTAATTCGGCAGTGCGAAGTGGATTTTGATGAAAATACGCAAACAATGCTGATAGTTGTCGTTTGAACTTCTTAATGTATGGAATTTTATCAGCCGATTGTGAAGCAGCTAGAGCTACACGATGAGCACAGCAGGGAACCATTACCAGTTCAGGTATTCTTTTCTGAAGTCTTGCTCCTACACCACTATGTCGTCCTGTCATACTGCTAGCTCCATCACTTCCAAATCCCATTATTTTACTGGTACTAATGTTTGAAGAATGACATGTAGAAATTATACTTTGTTCTATAGTCTCAGCCTTCTCATTCTCTATTTGATCCAACTTTAGAAAGTAGGGCACAGATTTTCCATTGTAAACAATTTGCACGAACATAGCTAACTGCTCAGGACAGTTAAGGCTGCCTAGGCTTTGAATTGCATAGTTATATTTACTAAACCAATGCATGTTTGTCCTCTCCTTTCTTGCAGGTAGATGCTGATGGACTCAAGGAAAGATTATTATTGTATTGTGCTTGTATGTATGAATGTTTATAATAATTTTGGTTACTATGGCAACATCTCCACCCACAAAATTAACGTTCTAAAAATTGCATGCCTTAACGACTTACATATAAAATGCGGCTACGAAAACCAACGCTAACCTCTTGGGTTTTTATATTAGAAAGTAGCTCTTATCTACCACTATCTGCAGGTGGGTGCATCTAAAGCAGCACACTGCTCTAAACCTATGAAACATTACTGTTTCTAGGCTCTCACAAGTACCAAACAAAATTTACAGCATGCTTACTTCCAAACTCACGCTGATGTCCACTGTTTCCACCCAGATTCTTGTAGAGTGATCTTCAAGCAATTGTAGAATCCCCAAGATGTAAATATATACTGTCATTTTCGTAGCCGCATAGCTTGCCAAAGTTAGGCCATGTTTTCCTTGTGTTTACTGAGCTAATTGTGCGGCCAAATTTTATGCAAGCGTATCACGTGGTACACGCGCTCTATTGGCGGGAATTTTATTTGTGCTTACAGCGGCAGGTTCGATGCAACTAGCTACTACTAAGTTTTCTGGAATAACAAGATAACTCAGGTATAAATACATACTAATAATTTCAGAGATAATAGTACATAATCATATAGATTAAAACTTGTTCAGGCTACAAGGGATTATTTAGCTATTAAGAGAGAGCCGGAGTGGTTGTAGCTCAGTAGAGGGTTTTTCGGTACAGCTGTACTGTGACACACAACTCTGACGGGGCACTATGAGCTGTTACTTGTAACCAATGTTCATATCTTCACAAGCTAATGCTTGCAACCTGCAACATATAAATTAGAAAAGTGTTAGATAGCTAGCCTCTATGGTAGCTAACAACATAATCACTGAGCAGAGCCTATGTATACATTAAACTTACATGGTACAAGTTGTACATTATAATCCATAGGTTCAATTCCAAAGCATACATGTAGCAGCTCTACCACTCCATCTTACAAGGGACTGAGTCTCTCTACATGCAGGTGTGTGTGTGTGTGTGTGTGTGTGTGCATGATTAAAGATGTGAGTATAGAGATTTGTGTGTGTGTGTGTGTGTGTGTGCGTGTGTGTGTGTGTGTGATTAAAGATGTGAGTATAGAGACTTGTGTGTGTGTAATGATTATGTGTATATACGGGTACATGCATGCTGTGCATTTGAACACACACACACACACAAATCTCTATACTCACATCTTTAATCATGCACACACACACACACACACACACACACCATTATTTTTAGTACAGGTATGCATTATACTATAAGAATCAGTGTGTATGTGTGTGTGTGTGGGTGTGTACCGTATAGCTAGAAATTTTCGAGGAGTATAAATTTCGCTGTTTTCGCGGATCGCCGCCGATCCAGGAAAATTTCGGGATCGCATTGCAATATATGGGTGGGGCTGCTCGATCCTCGAAAATTAAATCGCGAGAAGTTTGGCGATCACCTTTCCGCGAAAATGTTATTCCTCGAAAATTTCTAGCTATACGGTATGTGTTTGTGAGTGTGTGGGTGATTGTATGTGTGAATGTGTGTGTCTATACATGTACTGTAGGTCTATGTGCATATCTGCTAAATTAAATGTGTACTTTCTTTAACACTAGCATTCTTATTACAGGCAAAAATGAGTAACCAAAGTGGCCCAATAACCTGTAATTTTGCCAGGGTGGCAATTTGCAAATATACAAGTGAATATTTCACAAAAAACAACAGACTTATGCCTGGAGCATTTCCTAAAATTTTGCAAAGTTATAACAAGGACTTTGATAGTCAGCCACACCTGCAAGTTATGTACAGCATTGTATCAAAGAAATTTGTCCCAATAACAAAAATGTTTTCCAAAAAATGGAACTCAGTACAAACTAGACAAGAGTATACAACCACATTCTCCGAGGCTGAATGGAAAAATCTAAGTTTAGACGAGAAAATGAAGCACACATTGAGGGAATGCAAGGCATGCGATAGTTATCCTGCGGCTAAATTTTTTCCTGGAAGAATTACAAATGTAAAAAAGAACAAGATTGAACTGACAGAAGCTGACATGTCCTCCACTGAACAGTTCGGCAAGAAACTGTTACAGTCCGCTAATGCTATTAGCAAGGCACACTTTAACAAACCTATTTCAGAAGTACTTGCAACCACACCAAAGTCACGACTCATTCTGAAGCCATCAAGTCAAGCTAAGCAGCAAGAAAAACGTACAATTTTGAAGGAAGTACGAAATACAATTCAAAAAGACATGGAGACAGTTTAGTATTGCAGAATAGACTTAGTTGGAACAAATTTGACAGAGTTCGTAAATCACAAGGTCTTCAAAAGCAAAAGAGAGCACCTACTGATACAACAGAGATACCTCCATCAAAGAAAAGAAAACATGGTGCCTCTTCTGCCACAATACCAAATCAAGATCAACTCCTTGAAGAAGCACAAACATGGAAACCTGATGAGAAGGTCAACTGGACTCAGTTGGCAGAGAGGTATGGCCTCACCGGACCTAACTGTGGCCAAACAATTAAGGAGTTTTTAGAGGAAAAAGACATTAATTGTGCAAAAATTGAACAAAGGCCCTTTTGAGCATGAAGACGTTCTAAGAAAAAACTTACAGGAGGCAGAGTATCTTTCCCTATGTACAAGCCTACACAAGTGTACAAAACCAAGGTTAACAAAAAAATCACTGATGGAGAGATATTGGTAGGTGAGAAAGTGGTTCAAACTACATGCAACAGATATAGAGCAGAGAACGGAGATATCATTAGAGAGAGCAATGATATTCACGCAAGGAAAGTACCTCTAAATGATACATGCTACAGAAACAAGAGGATCTAGGAATACTGTGCAATGTATCCAAAGTTGTTATCAACAAACTCACATTGCAAGAAACAATAACAAGACTGAAGGAACTACATGAGTTGATAGACCCACATGAAACAGAGGAAGAACTAAAGGAAAGGCTTCACAAAATAAGTATTACTAGGCACTTAAAAGTGTGGCATGACCACTCTGAAATTGGTGGACACTCCCACCTACTTGTTTTGATATCAACAGTCTATGACCCTGCAATCTTCTTTTCTTCACAAGAAATGCTACAAAGGGGAGTAAACATAGATGTTCAAACAGTTGTTGAGGAGCCATATGTACACATTCTAGGACGGTCATCAAGTTCCCTCAAAGATCAATCTCTATACTCTGAGACAAGAATGGAGTGCTTAAAATCAATGGATGAGCTCACTACCTCTTGTGGCAGTACAATACATGATGTCGTCAGATACTTCCATGGAGACGGACCTGCTATGCAGTTCGAAGCAGGAAACAAAGTGGGTGGTAACTATCCGTGCACAGGATGTGATGCTCACGCATCTAGATTTGACGATCTTGCCTACTGTTTCAGAGTAAATCATCTCACTCTTGAAGAAAGACAAGATTTTGTATTACAAGGAGATAGATACAGAGAAAAGAAAATCAACCCCTTTGATAACATGAAGGTGAATGAACTCAGAGCTGAACTGAGCAAGAGAGGATTTGAAACAGTTGGCAAAAAGAGACCAGAGCTTGAAAAAATCATGGAAGATGCACAGAAAGGAATTTCTAATGTTCCAGCCATACTATATAACACTCCTGATGCTAGTCTAGAAGATATAGGATTGGGTTTGTATGAAGTCTTTCCTACTGAGCCACTACATGACCTAAAGGGTCATTTTGGACACCTTATTGAAGAATCACTGAAAAAAACAACTGGCAGAATAAATGAAGTGATTCGTGAAGTAAAGAACACCATCCTAGCAAAGAAAACTCTCAGATGTTCGGATTATCGAAAAGCAGTAATAGTAATTTACAAAGGATTGAGTGAGCTGCCTACATGTGCATCTACAACTACACAAGATGCTTACATTGAACTCTACCAAACAGCTGTAGAAATTACAGAGATCATGTACAGCCGTGAAGAATCCCGTACAGCCAAATCCGTGCTACGACTTCACAACGTTACATACATCCATGGACGACTCTGTACTCAACTATTTCCAACATCAAGGCAATTGTTTGGCAGATACTATCACTCCATTACATGTCATGCAGCAATCTTGTACCGACTCATTAGCTTGAGATCAGTAAACACAGAATCCCAAGAACGAATCTTTGGTCAAGCCAAGCAAATAACCAAGTGTACGTCAAACAACAAAGCGGACCACATTGTGGAAAATATCATGGTCAGATTGCATGAAGAAGAGAAGTTCCATCAAGTGGATTCTTTAGCTACTCAAGAGAGTGAGATTCACAAACTAGCTTCTACCCTCAGAGAAAAAACAAACACAATTATACCATTTGAGTGGATACAGAAAACCCCAACTACACACCAAGCCCATTTAGAGAGAATAGCAGACTATCTGTCACCAGGCTCTGGGATTTGGTGGAAATACAGTCAAAAAGGTGTGGAATTTTTTGATGCAGAGAGTAATGTCACTTCAAATCCAAATATAAACCACTTTCGGTCAGTTTCCCTGGAAGATGTTTACGCTTCTCTACAAAAGCAATGGGAATATTGCACACTAAACTCAGTACAACTTCCAGCAACAATAGTGAGGTGTTACACTTCTCAGGGATCACCCCTCAATCGAAACNGTAACTCAACTCCACCAAATCCACTGAGACATTTTTTGACTCTGTCTATTTGCACATATGTGTACATGTATTTTACCAGTAATTCTCTTTATATTATTTGTTTGTTTATTACACATTGTAAAAGTTTGTTTTTGTGTGCATCCTTGCACCCGCGAATTTTATAAGACTCCACCCCTATAAATCATGCGCATGCGCGTATATGTTAGCTACTTCTCAGAGGCCACACTGTAATAAGCACAGCCGTCAAACAGCTATTCAGAAAGTTCAAGCAGACTTTAAAGTAAGAAACATATACGCCACACATTGTTATGATCTGTATGGGGGCTTTGGCTAAAATTTAATTCATAGACCTTTCTGTCAGTCTTGGGTGGGAGATTCAAAAAAAACGGACTTATCTCTGCGTTTACCTTTTAATACATGTGCCACTGAAAACGTAGGCTAGCCTCAAGTTTCTGAGTTGTACTGTTGTGTATAGATCTCTAGGTAGAAGAGTGTCTTTTTACTGATTTTATTACAGACTCATACACAGATCAAAAAGAGCCATGACTGACTTTGAATCAAGTGACGAACATCCCCCATTGGCAAAGCCTTCAAGAAGGACTAAACACTCAAGGAAAACAAGGATTGAACAATGTAGTGAAGGTATGAATTGATCACTTATAGAGTAAATTATGTGATTCGGCTGTAAATTAGGTGAGATAGGCATAGATAGTAGGCAAGAAGTAGAGATAGCCTCGTACCCAGGCCCCTCCCATCAAAAGAAGGAAGAGGGCCTGGTACACACTGTTTGCGCATGCTCAATTTTCTCAGTAAACACTGGGAATTCGGATATTTTCGTATACGTGGTCGTTCATTTTTCCGGTTATTTCTCTGTGCGGCAAAAGATTACAAAGTTACTCACCTTTGACCTATGATAGTGCAATGGTTAGCAGTTGTGATACGGAAACCGTTACTTGCTCCGTCTGATGGTCCACATGGAAAGTAACGTATACTAAAAAATATGCTGGAAATTACAGAGAAAACTTAGCGCATGCGCAAACAGTGTGTACCAGGCCCTCTCCCTTCTTGTTGGGAGGGGCCTGGGTACGAGGCTAGAAGTAGAGATAGATATGAGTTGTGACTGTCAAGTATGAGCAGTAACTGTATGCTGCCTATCAGGTCATGACGTACAAATATAGTTACATTCTTACGCAATGTTCAGCACGTACACTTGCTTAATTTGTTCGATATGTTATGTCTATTGTTGAATCTGTGAGGATGTAGCCATGAATGCTTGCACTTACATAGTGATTGTTCCATAAGTGCCCCCATGGTAATGAAAGTGATCATCAGAACCTGAATAAAATATTTTCCGTTTTTTTTGTTTCCCGATCCCTATTACTGTATAGATTTTACCACACCCAAATGATTATGCGTGTGCTGCAACCCCCTAGAGCTCTTGCGATTATGTAAAATAAGTCACTTCCATCATTATGGCAAAACTGTATAGAGCAATACAGAGAAACGGGCAGCTGTCATTTACTTCCGTATGGCAAAAACAACTAACTCTAATATCACTTCAAAATGCTTCCGGTTTTGATGACATCAATTGCAAGAACTCTATATGCATGTAATCATAGGTCTGGTGCCACCCCTTAAGTCCTTTATATATATAAAGACAATAATGTGTGGTGCTACGAATAATTCATGTGATGAAATTTGATAGTTCACATGATTAATAAAGACTTGTCAGACAACTAAGCCATTCCCTTTTCTGCTCAGGAGAAAACCATGGTTAGCTAATAGTTTTGTAGAAAAAACAATAGATTATCCTGATGGCCAGTGGCCAGGCTCTCCAAGATTTGTAGGGACACAAGATAAATTACTGTAAACAATTAGCCTCGTACCCAGGCCTTTCCTCCATAAAAATGCGCTTAGCCAAAAATTTCTGCATGATTTCAATGAAATAAACAATAATACACACGTGTACCCTCTTAGAAGAAGACAACCTCTACAAAGGACACACACACATACATGTACCAGCTTAGACTGGGTAAACTCTAATTTGCTACGCTATTTTGCTGTGGGTCATGAATATTATTCTGAGCATTGTTTTTACTAATGTCATTATAATGCATTTCCTCCTCCAGGCCATGAAGAAGGTGATCCTTGGATGCAGCAAGCTCGTAGAGGTACATATACGTGTACATGATCAATAAATGTCTTACTTAAATTTTGAGTGTGTAATGGTGTATACATTAACTTGTGTTCATGCCGTATTGTGTTTGTCTTTCCGTGCTCAGATCACCTGAAAACTTCTGAATATGCTCATAGTGCTGGTAAGCTATGTATGGGTTAGCTCAGTCAATATACCGTATAGCCGGAAACTTTGACGGTCAAACGATTGACTGTTTACTTCACAAAACTTTTTTTGTTCGTTTTTTTGTTTTCTTTTCGCACTTTTGGCTTGAATAGAAATTCATGGGGAAGTTTTTCATGGAAGGCAACTCAGTAATGAATGGAAGTAATATAGTTTCATGTTGAGACCTGTTATGAAAAAACTTAAGAAAAAAAAAAAATCAGCGAGAATTCAAAGTTTATATCTATAAAAAATCTGTTGCTTATCATGAAACTGCCAAATTTCCCCCTAGCTGCTTATGGTGGCAGTTAGACCACAAAACTTATCTAATGATTATCTATATCTTACTTCAACTTTGATAGTTGCTATAGTAAAACCGGAACTGTATAGATCATGCTATTATTGCATTATTGCTTAATTTCCATACAGATATGCAACCTGTACATCTTCTACCTGAAAAGGCACCTAGGCCATGTACTGCTACAGAAGAAGGTATACACTGTATATGTGACCATATTGAATTGCTTACAATTGCCATACGTACAATAGTACTGTATGTATTTATGGTGAACCAGCTATAAAGTCTTCTCTTCTGCCCAGGAAGTAGTGGGGTTTTGACTTACACCATGCACTTCTATCAAAAAAAGTTAAATTATAGGGCAGACTTCGTAACTTTTGACTGGTAAAGTGTAGTCTAATGCTTTTTAAAAAGCAGTAACAGATCGAGCCTATATGTGAAATTGCAATCTATTGGTATATAAAGCAATGCAAATAATCAACAATACAGTCAAGTTGTAGAGAAATTTCGAAGGTAGAGGTGAATGCAAATATTTACCGTACAAGTACACTGTTCATACAGCTGTACATATACATATACTAACAAATTATAATTGTAGTGTTCATGTATGTATAGTGCACCCCACTGCCATTTCATTTACATTGTCTGATTGTTGTGTATGGTAGCAGTTATGGTACAGCTTTCAGTCAAAATTCCAGGATTAATGTGCATGTGCTTAGTAATATTATAACTATACTACTATCTAAGATAGAAGTAAGGGTAGCTACCTCATAATTATGACAGTTTTCTTAACAATTTCATTGTTTGTATTATAGTAGTGTAAGATGACTTGTGCTCTATCGTCATTGTTTATATTAATTTGTTCTCTATTGTTCTTTTGTTCCATTCATGCTTTTGTATGTAGGTACAAGAAGAATTGAAGATGCCTTCCACAGAGACCCTGATTCCAAGCAGTTTGCTCTGGTTGTGATAGGCGAAGAAATACCTGAAAGTGTCAAACAGAAACACAGCAGCGGCTCTTGGGCTGAAGTTGATGGAGAAAAATCGGCAAGGATTCTTAACGATGCTTTTGCCTTCATGGGCTCTGCTAGACTGATTCTACGTAACCCTTCTGTGGAGCTGCTGCTAGCTATTATTTCCAAGCTTCCTAGTCACCTTCGTACACACAAGAAAGAACGAGTTACAACTTACTTCATGGGCCATGGTGCAAATGGAAGATTCTACATTCAAAACGGATCCGTCCACATTGTTGATGAAGTCATTTCCAAGTTCAATGAGTTTTCAACTCAAAAGCATCCAATTCAACGCCTTCATTACTTTGATTGCTGCCGTATTGGAGAAGACACCTTCTTTCCTGCTCATTCACTTCAAGGAGATGCAGCTGTCATCTACTCAACTCAGCCTGGAGAAATTGCGCACACTGGGAAGAGTGCTGAACAACAGGAACATTCAATCTGCGCAGGTTTGTGGGGTAGTGATGGAGTTGGTGTGTTCACTGCACGGTTTGTCGAAATGCTAAAAACTCACGACGGAGATTTTGAACAGTTTGCTCGTGATCTGGGCTGTCAGACGAAGGAAGAGCTTGAAAGATTGCACCCAAAGATGAAAACTGACAGGAATCGACCGATTTTACACTCTACTAATGAGAAGAGAATAAATTTCAAAGAAGAAAGAGAGAATGCTAGTAAGACTTGTTTTTTGATTATACAGCTATTAAGTTTTCACCTAATGGTATTATTAAACTTTTTTTCTTTAACATCACACACACACACACACACACACACACACACAGTGAGGCCTAGTGGTCTTCGAGTTAAACAGAATGCCTACTCTGCTACTTTGACAGTTAAACAACCACCATCACCAGTAAAGGACCACAAATATTCGGTACAGACCCACATACCACAGATACATCACCAAGACTCTAACCATTGGTCAAACCTTGGCAATTTTCAACTGATGGCTAGTACTCCTGGAGAGTCACAGACTTGTGTGTATACAGTACCCATTAGTATGAGGTTGTTTGGCAATAGAGTAAAGTTCAGGATACTTGCAGTGACTGGTGATCTACAAACTGAACTCTACAGTGAAACTGTATCGTTGGAACTACCTTCAATACGTATGTGTCGCATGTGTACCGTACATACTACAATAATTTATTGTTTGCAATACATATAATTATTCTTGTGTATGTTGTTCTCCTTTATAGCCAAACCTGTGCTGACTGTAGTAAGCAGTCAGGAGAAACGTCCCACTTTGAATAAAAAGTTGACAATCGTATCGTGGACCTGCGACCAACTTCCAGCTAATCTTGAACCGCAGTTTGAGAACTATAGCATTAAGGTTTATAGACAGCACGAAGAGCTACAGGATTGCATTGAAGACTGGGAAGAGATTGACCAGTTACAGATTAAAATTGATCAGGCTGAGCGCCGAGCATCAATCAAAACTGGACCAGGAGAATATAGGGTGTGCGTCTTTGCCAATTTTGAAGGAGGAGAATCAGTCGCAAGTGAAATGAAAACATTTAATGTTAGACAACGTAAGTAAAAGTAAAAGATAATAATGCATGTAGTGCTGGTGGTGTGCCTTAATTAGAGCTGTAATTTTTACCATAAATATTGACCACTTCAAGACATGCAGTACATGCTTATTGGCTTATAAATTATATTTAAAGAGGCCAATAAACTTTTGAGGTTGTAATGTGCACAGTTTGTTTGTTTTTTAATCCCTACCCTCAAATATGCGTGCCTGCACGATTTATGTGGATGTATGTTATAATTATTGTACTGTATTGTGTACAGACTTTTTGAATAGTTGCACATGTTCTAAGTCCATGTACCACTTTTTTTTTATCCGTTCAGCTTGGTGCACATACTGTGATGTATTTTTAATGGTATTTCTACTCCTCTTCTTCTATGTGACATTGGCTGCCTCTTTGGTAGTGTCACTGAATCCCAAACCACTCGATCGGACACAACTCTATAAAAGTGACATCGTTGAATGTGCCGATAGCAGTCCATTCTTGACCCGCTTTTTATATTCAAGCTGGAAGTTCACCGAATGCCCAAATCCTTTGGAAATTGCCTACAATGACATCAGTGCAACCGTAATACCTATAAATGGAGGAAAGAAAACCGAAGTGTT
Organism: Tethya wilhelma; assembly: GCA_964030475.1. Taxonomy (NCBI): domain Eukaryota; kingdom Metazoa; phylum Porifera; class Demospongiae; order Tethyida; family Tethyidae; genus Tethya; species Tethya wilhelma. The sequence continues at coordinate 71,644 of CAXIPT010000049.1, forward strand.
TGAAACGGTACACAAAAATGGAATGTTTTCCTCGGGCCGCTACTCCCTACCTTATCCTTCCATAGAGCCTGGTGACGTGTTTGACAGATACCTTGTACAAGACTCAACAGTCAACTTTGAGCTGTGTGCGACCACTAAGCAGTCAAGTTCACCTCCTATTGTTATCGAACTGTTTGAAAATTTCACTGACTTTGCTAGTTTCGTACGTACGGGACAGGAGAGAAACGTTCATGAGAAGTTTGAAGTTGTTTTTACACAATCTTGCCAAAACATTTCCTACCTGGTTGAGGAATCGACCTACCTCTATTTTGCATTTTACACTCCCGTCAATATCTCACTCAATATAACCACAGTGCTTGGTGAAAGAAAATACCTAAACTCAAGTGGAAGTTGGAAGTACAAGATTCGACAAGAAACTGGTCCTGTAAGTGTCCCGATAAGCTTCTTCAAGAGACAAAAGGTTCTCTGTTACAGTAACACCATGGATTATGGTAGAGATCGTACACACATCTGTGCTACTCCATCACTAGGACCTGTAGCACTGACTGCGATCGGGTTGCTATGGCTGGTTGTGTCGATGATTGTGGTTGGCTGTTACTGCTGCTGCACTAGGAAATGTAGGACCAAGAAGACTAGAGTTAGACATGTTAGAGGTAGTGTTAACTATAGCAGAGTACCCAATACTTCTGTGCAAGTGTAGAACATAATTATTGACAAATGAGAAGATTGATATCAATTCAGTATGTATGTTCATGTCCGCGCCTGCGCAGATTGGAGATGCCACGCCCATATACATATTTGCATGTATCACATGATGATGATGTCAGCAAAGAGAATTAGATCGAACACGACACAAGTAGCCGGCCGGCCATAACATGAAGTGACAACTCACTGGTCGGCAATTAGCTGGTAGCAGCGTACGTTCCCGAATTCAGCTAGTCTCAGGAGAGAGTACGTATATACAAGATGAGTTTATTGGACTCAGAGGAGCGAAATGCTGGTGAGAGTACAGGCCCCTCCCATCAATATGTTTATATATAAATATCTGTGTGCAGCCATGGAGATACAGATTATGCAGATTATGTTTACCACTAATAATGATCATAGAAAATTAATTAATATTCTTATAGTATTTTTTTTTTTTTTTTTTTTGTACATATGTGCTGTAATAGAGGGTGTTAGTGTTGGTGGTATACCGGATGACGGTCACACAGGTCGTGGTAAGTTCCAACCTATATCATTGTATGTCACTGTGTTCTCTTTTACACAAATTTATTGTTACAGATCCAAAAGTTTTTACAGAACGTGTATCAAATGGTAAGCCGAAGTAGCCTCATTCGCTTTCTAAGCCGAACAATCTGAGTGTTAGCTAAATATCACATAATTATTGTACTGACCACCCCATCTCAACATGAATAGTGAATGATTAATAATTGCTTTATTTTCAGCTGCATCTGAACCGCCTGATATTCCTTCGACACAACCACCAGTTGCTGTGCAAGCACGTGCAGGTATATATAGCTATATTTATATACGTATTATTATGCTAATGAATGGTACAATCAGCAACATTGAGTGGATTGTCCTTTTGTCGTGAGTACTCACGCAGCTTTATTTGGTGCTTGCATTGTAATTCTGAGGCCTTGTACTTCTTAAGCCTTAATTAAGCCTAGGGGTGTAGCACGTGCAGAGGATTATGGGACGGTCGTTTTGTCTGTCTGTCTGTTCCATCGAAATCTTAAGAAAAGCAGCTCTAGTGACAAATTTGATGGTACTTACGTTCATAAAACTGAATGATCTTGTAGATATATATAGTTTTGCTGTCCAAAACAGTTACTGAGATTTGAGGCTTTTGTGTTTCATTTAGGTGCTTATAGCTTTGAGACTATGCCTATTAATCTGGTGTGTGTTTTCTAGAATCAGATGCTGTGCTGTTGCTGTTGGTAAGTGATGCTACTGAGCAAGACATCCAGGAGTTAGTCTGCTTGCTATGTAAGCATATAGATGTATTAGCATGTATAAAATTTTCAGTGTGGCCAGCTAGCTAAACTGCATGGCTACTGATGATTCACTGGTAGTCCAGCTAGACCTTTGTATCATTGAGCTAGCTATTTGACAACAGCTGAGCATTGAAGTGCATCATAGATAAATTTCTATTAGTGGATTAGCCTCGTTCCCAGGCTCCTCCCTCGCGAATATTTTCGAAGGAAATATTCGCGAAGGAGGAGCCTGGGCACGAGGCTATGAGTGGATGGCATAGCTGCTATACAGAATAGCTCATTTGGTTCACTTGGTACAAATAAACATTCCAAGAAACAGCTCAGGTGATGCTTGGACAGTGAGTCATGATGAGCAAGTATCACTCAGCTGATGCATTGCTGGCTGTCGTATCTCCTCTGCGCTGAGGCTTTAGCACCTTGGTGCTTTTCATTATTTTTGAGGCCACACCTGAATTTATAGGCTCATATTTGTGTGGCATTGTTGCCATTATGTATAGCTGAAGATTGTGAAAATGAAAGATTGACCAATTATTCGATTTGTATGTACACATAGTACATATAATCCAGTGGCCCTGGCAAAATATTGGACTTTGACCATCAATTAAACCATCTAATAATAAGTCCCCATCAATATTTTCAGCTGTATGGTATAATCTAATGGCATAATTTATCTTGATTAATCAGTTTAATTATAGGCCTGGAGTTTATTTCGTGATTACTTCAACTCTGTGATTATATAGTAATATATTATTATTCTTTATTTAGCAATTGAAGAACAGCGTGACAGACCACTATCACCTAATGAAGGTAATTAAAATGTACATACTGCAATCATCAGTTTCTCTCTTTCTGCCAGGATTGATTGTATCTATGAATTTAGCAAGCATCCTTCAGTGTAAACACCATGCTGCAGTGTTTACTAATCAAAAGTAGTTTAATTGGCATCTGATTTTACAACATTCAAGCATAATTTTGTGGTCTTTGAAGATTTTGCTGATTCTTGAAAAAAATTCATGGTCAAGTATGGTGCATACATACAGGTTAACCNGAGTGTGTAAGGAATTCTTCCTGTGGGCAAAATGAGAGACTCAATAAGGAGATTGTTAAATGCAGCCCATACAGGAAGAATTCTGCACACACTCTCAACAGCCATTCCATCTTGTTTGCATTCTTTTTATGATTTAGCCATTCCTGTGTCTCATTACATTTCCAATGTTTTTTTTTACTTGTCGCTATAGTAACGGTGCGAATACCGGGAAATTTCACTCGTAAATTGCCCTAGGCATTAAACTCGTGCTTGGCACTCGTTCAAAACCTATAGGCAATTTACTCGTGATATTTCCCGATATTGCACTGCTACTATAGCGATAAGTATATAGTATTAAAGGAATTTGTTACAATAACAATGTTTTCCAAAAAATGGAACCCAGTACAAACTAGAGAAGAGTATATCTGAGGCTGAATGGAGAGATCTAAGTTTAGATGAGAAAATGAAGCACACATTGAGGATATACAACAAGGCACACGAAAGAACGAACTGACAGAAGCTGATATGTCCTCCACTAAACAGTTTGGCAAGAAACTGTTACAGTCTGCTAATGCTATTAGCAAGGCACACTTTAACAAACCTATTTTAGAAGTACTTGCAACCACATCAAAGTCACGACTCATTCCAAGCTAAGCAGCAAGAAAAGTGTACAATTTTGAGGGAAGTACGAAATACAATTCAAAAATACATGAATGAGGAAGGAGACAGTTTAGTATTGCAGAATAGACTTAGTTGGAACAAATTTGACAGAGTTTGTAAATCTCAAAATCAAATTATGAACGAGGAAGGAGCGATTTACCGTCTTACCCTGTGCATTTGCTGTGGAAAGCAGTTTCTATCAATTTCTAGTAAGAAAAACAGATATTTAGTCCACTCCTACCCCTGAAATTATGGCTCTAAACTGTAGTTTTCCGCAAGACATTGTGACCTTTGACCTTGCCATTACTGAAAAGATCACGAAACCACACTTGAAAGGCATGATTCCAGGGGTAAGAGAGGACTAAACAACTGTTTTTCTTACTAGAAATTGATTGAGACTGCTTTCCACTGCAAATACACGGGGTAAGATGGTGAATCGCTCCTTCAATACAGTTATATGGCACACGTGTTTGGAATTTGCAATAATTACTTGACCTTTTTGACCCTCCTCTGATCTTTCCCTATGTACAAGCCTACACAAGTGTACAAAACCAAGGTTAACAAAAAAATCACTGATGGAGATAGTGGTAGGTGAGAAACTACATGCAACAGATATAAAGCAGAGAACAGAAATATCATTAGAGAGAGCAATGATATTCACGCAAGGAAAGTACCTCTAAATGATATTCGAAGGAACATGCTACAGAAACAAGAGGATCTAGGAATACTGCGCAATGTGCAAGAAACAATAACAAGACTGAAGGAACTACATGAGTTGATAGACCTAGAGGAAGAACTAAAGGAAAGGCTTCACAAAATAAGTATTACTAGGCACTTAAAAGTGTGGCATGACCACTTTGAAATTGGTGGACACTCCCACCTACTTGTTTTGGTATTAACAGTTTATGATCCTGCAATCTTCTTTTCTTCACAATAAATGCTACAAAGGGGAGTAAACATAGATGTTCAGTTGTTGAGGAGCCATATGTACACATTCTAGGATGTTCACTCAAAGGTCAATCTCTATACTCTGAGACAAGAATCGAGTACTTAAAATCAATGGATGAGCTCACTACCTCTTGTGGCAGTATGATACATGATGTCGTCAGATACTTCTATGGAGACGGACCTGCTATGCAGTTCGAAGGGGGAAACAAAGTGGGTGGTAACTATCCGTGCATAGGATGTGATGCTCACCCATCTCGATTTGAAGATCTTATCTACTGTTTCAGAGCAAATCATCTCACTCTTGAAGAATGACAAGATTTTGTGTTACAAGGAGATAGATACAGAGAAAAGAAAATCAACCCCTTCGATAACATGAAGGTGGATGAACTCAGAGCTGAACTGAGCAAGAGAGCAGTTGGCAAAAAGAGACCAGAGCTTGAAAAAATCATGGAAGATGCACGGAAAGGAATTTCTAATGTTCCAGCCATACTGTATAATACTCCTGATGCTAGTCTAGGATTGGGTTTGTATGAAGTCTTTCCTACTGAGCCACTACATGACCTAAAGGGTCATTTTGGACACCTTATTGAAGAATCACTGAAAAAAACAACTGGCAGAATAAATGAAGTGATTCGTGAAGTAAAGAACACCATCCTAGCAAAGAAAACTCTCAGATGTTCGAATTATCGAAAAGCAGTAATAGTAATTTACAAAGAATTGAGTGAGCTACCTACATGTGCATCTACAACTACACAAGATGCTTACATTGAACTCTACCAAACAGCTGTAGAAATTACAGAGATCATGTACAGCCATGTAGAATTCCGTACAGCCAAGTCAGTGCTACGACTTCACAACATTACATACATCCATGCTCAACTATTTCCAACATCAAGACAATTGTTTGGCAGATACTATCACTTCATTACATGTCATACAGCAATCTTGTACCGACTCATTAGCTTGAGATAAGTAAACACAGAATCCCAAGAACGAATCTTTGGTCAAACAACAAAGCGGACCACATTGTGGAAAATTTCATGGTCAGATTGCATAAAGAAGGGAAGTTCCATCAAGTGGATTCTTTAGCTACTCAAGAGAGTGAGATTCGCAAACTAGCTTCTACCCTCAGAGAAAAAACAAACACAATTATACCATTTGAGTGGATACAGAAAACCCCAACAGCATACCAAGCCTATTTAAGCCCCGTTTACACAGGTTTGAAAATACATACTTTTATATGCATTTCCGGCTTGCGTTTACAAAAAAACGCCCAAAACACAACCAGAAACGGAACGTTTTGAAAACGCAATTCAAAGTGGAGCATTTTGAAAACGATATGTTTTGCTCAATCGTGTAAATGGCAAAAATGCAACTAGAAACAAAAATGCTTGTCCTTTAAAGCTAGCTAGTACCTCCGTTTAAGCTTTGTTTGGTCTAAATAGTACAATTTCATTGTCTTGTTCAGTTTTTTTTGTTCAAAGAGTCTTTTCTTGTCTCTGTGAAATTTTTGCTGATTCAGAAGTTATCCTGTGCGCACTCTACGTGACGCCATATGACGTATTTAACTGGAAAACGTACCTGAATTAAAACGAAGTCGTTTTTCAAGAGAAAACAAAAACGCATTCGAAAACGCAACTGTGTAAACAAGGCCTTGAGAGAATAACAGACTATGTCACCAGGCTCTGGGATTTGGTGGAAATACAGTCAAAAAGGTGTGGAATTTTTCGATGCAGAGAGTAATGCCACTTCAAATCCAAATATAAACCACTTTCAATCAGTTTTCCTGGCAAATTTTTACGCTTCTCTACAAAAGCAATGGGAATATTACACACTGAACTCAGTACAACTTCCAGCAACAATAGTGAGGTGTTACACTTCTCAGGGATCACCCCTCAATTTAACTCTTTAGGGCCGATTGTGGATTTATCCGCACGCGCGATCGCGTAATCTGCAATTTTTAAATTTTTTTATTTTATAGCCATAGGGTTTGAGCTATGAGCTTTAGACTTGCTGTACAGTTAGGTAAGGAAGCGCTCTACTAAAATACAAAGTAAGAGTCAGGTCTGATTAGTGATATAGGCTTTAGAGTTCAAAGGTCACGATCGCGGTCAGATCGTGACCTTTGGTTATAAACTCACGTTTTGTTCTTAGTGCTTTGCAGGAGAAGCTTGACGCTAGCTATGGAGGCGCAGGGAGGCTTAGGCTATACCTGCATGCAAGCGCTTTTGCAGTGCTGCTCATAAAGCTGGAAAAAAAGCCTAAAGTATGCAGATAGTTTAGCGAACTTTGACCCCTTCCGTTTTTGCAAGCTTTTTAAGTTAATAAAAGCAAACCTAGAACTAATTTGATATAGCCATGGCTTAGTACAACCATAGCTAAGCTCAAGTAGCTACAAAAGAGAGTGGCTAAGGCTAGAGTAAGAACAAAAATGTACAAAAACCAATGTTAATTAAATATTCATAAAATCTAATTAAGTATGCATAAATTTAGGCCCTAAAGAGTTAAACACAAGACAAACGGAAGACTCTGGGACATCTCGCTCTCAGCTGTCCTCAACAGAAGAGACTCCCAACTCTCACTCTCAGTCAGTCAGGACTTATCACTCTCAGTCACTTGGGACGTCTCACTCTCACTCTCAGTCACCTGGGACCCCTCACTCTCACTCTCAGTCAGTCCGGACCTCTCACTCTCCATCACCTGGAACCTCTGGCTCTCAGTCACTTGGGATCTCTCACTCTTCCTTTCACTCTCAGTCACCCAGAACCTCTCATTCTCAGTCACTTGGGACCTCTCTCTCTCACTCTCAGTCAGTTGGGACCTCTCACTCTCAGTGACTTGGGATCTCTTCACTTGGGATCTCTCACTCTCCCTTCTACTCTCAGTCACCCAGAACCTCTCACTCTCAATCTCTTGGGACCTCTCACTCTCAGTCACTCGGGATCTCTCACTCTCGCTTTTCCTTTCACTCTCAGTCACTCGGGATCTCTCACTCTCCCTTTCACTCACTCTCAGTCACCCGGAACCCTTTCACTCTTGGTCACTTGGGACCTCTTACTCTCAGTCACTCAGGATCTCTCATTCTCCCTTTCCCTTTCACTCTCAGTTACTCGGGGTCTCTCACTCTCCCTCTCACTCTCAGTCACTTGGGACTTCTCACTCTCAGTCACTCGGCCGGGATCTCTCACTCTGAGTCACTCGGGATCTCTCACTCTCAGTCAGTCGGAACCTCTTACTCTCAGTCAGTCAGGATCTCTCACTTGGGATTTTTCACTCTCACTCTGAGTCAGTCGGGATCTCTAACTCTCACATTCAGTCACTTCACGTGGAATGGATGCCACACTCTCATAAACATGTACATTCTACAAGAGCAATAGTTTTAGCAGAAGGATACACAACTATCCCGTTAAAACAAATTTCAAAACTGGTACCATTACACCCACTATTACATGAGTTTGACTACTTAAGATTCAAGGCAAAATCTCAGCTTTCACAGTTAAGGGAGCAACAACTGAAAACACTTTCAAAATGCATGATCAAATCATACCTAATCAAAACAGTATGGAATAATGAAAAAGAAGTTACCCTGTGGGAGACATGAGTTAAATGTACTGGAGGCAATTATGAAACATGAATGGAACACAGACTAATTAGCAACAATCTGTACAAGTCGCACATGTGCAAAACCAACTTCAATTTCTATAAACTGTGATAGCTACATGTTTATGCGTTCTTGTGTGTACATGAAAGAACAAAGGTACATGCGTGCATGAATGTACTTACGAGTTAAATTGCACACCTCAAAATCTCTGTAATCCTAATGGTTGTGATTTCAGATTAATGTAGAAAGTGTGCGTGCATATGTGTATATATGTGTGTGTGAGTGTGTGAATGCATGACATTGTGTGTGTGTGTGGGTGGGGGTGTGGTGTGCGCATGCTAGAGTGTGTAAAATGTGTACTTTGAGTACACATTGCTTAACTCAAGCTACATCTCTGTTTATCCCCAGGTCTCAGGAAGATTTTGCCTGTTAAGACATACTAGAAATTGATTTATAACTTGCACTCCCTCTTTATCTCTATGTGTGTGTGTGTATGTGTGAAAGAGAGAGAGAGAGAGAGAGAGAGAGAGAGAGAGAGAGAGAGAGATCCAATCGAGAGAGTATGTGTGTGTGGGGGGGGAGGGGGGTGTCAGTGTGTGTGCATGTGCGTGCTAGAGTGTGCAAATCTATACTTGGCAGTATATGCATTGCTTACCTCAAGCTACATCTCCGAGGCTGTTTATCCCCAGGTCTTGGGAAGATTTTGTCTGTTAAACAAGGAGATGGAGTATATATTACGTAGACGGCGTAAGATGTGCGTACACACGTATGCTAAAGTACTTCCGGTAGTGCAGAGTATAAAATAAAAAATTCCCAGTTGTGAACTTTGACCTTGAGCGCCAAGATTCAAATTTGAAAAGATGGCAATTCACACAGGTTTACAAAACTATCTTATCCCGTCGTAAAAGCAATGTCCCCAACCTTTACCATACACTGAAACATGTTGTAATAAATACCAACAGTGCACAAACGGACATTTTTTCCCCACAAGTGTGGTTTTCAAACATTCCTGTGTCTCACCATGACTTCCACCACTTCTGAGAGCAGTGATAGCAGTGATAGCTGTCCTACACTAGAGGTATTGATTCAATATAGTATATACACATAAAATAGGTAAAAATTAATCACAAAATGCACAACACAAATGTATGTTAGTTTCAATAAAAGGGCATCATCCCCAAGCATCTTGAAAGACATTGGCGCATACTGCAGAGCACGGCATGGCATTGAATTAGTGTGTGAAGGCAGTCCAGTAAAGTGCCGACGGACATCAGGTGAGCAGAGAAATGATTATCAGCTTAGTAGACTACTATATAGTCTTGTGTATTACATATGTATATAGGTGGTGCAGTGGCTGTTACGCATCTAGGAGGAACAGATAGTGTTGGAAGTGCTGGAGGAGATGGTGATCTGTTAGCTAGCAGTGGAAGAGATGGTGGTGGCCCGTCGACTACTGGTGTAGGAGATGGTGGTGGCCCGTCGACTAGTGGTGAAGGAGACGGTGCTGGCCCGTCAACTAGTGGTGGAGGAGGTGGCCCATCGATTAGGTGGTGGTGGCCCGTCGACTAGTGGTGGGGGAGATGGTGGTGGCCGACGTGGTGCTAGTGGTAGAGGTGGTGGCCGATGTGGTGGTATAGGAGGTGGCCCATCGGCTAGCAGTGGCAGAGATGGTGGTCGCTGATGTGGTGGCAGAGGTGGTGGCCGACGTAGTGGTAGAGTTGGTGGACGTATATACGGCTATGATAGTACAGCTCCTACTCTTGATGGTGATGGCGCATGTGAGCACTGTTTCTGCTCACCATGTGTAGCTGCTCCACTACCAAGTTTTGTTGTTGGTAGAGCCAGAGCTAACCTCCACAATGCCCACAAGAGATACCCTCTGTATCGAAAATTTTGGAGGACTTTGAATGAATTGGGCGTGTGGCGACACAACTAGTGTAAAACTGTGCCATGAGTAATGCCATCAAGACTTGTGTGGCCACATTTTGCATGAGTGAGACCCTGCATTAATTATAATGAATATGGGAATATTTTACATGAGTGAGCCCCTTCAATTAACCAAGTGGTGTAAAATTTCACCATGAATAATATGTTATGATACTATTGGCCATACTACTTGGTTTTTACACTAAATAAGCTGGTTTAAAATGCCTCCTAGAGTGAGTCGTGGCTGTGCTGGTGTAAAACATTCCCATGAGTCAAGCTGGTGTGAAATTGTCCCATGAGTCACTCCAGGCAAAAACATTCTATTTTACACCAAGTTCTACAAGACCGTCTGGCAAGCCAGACTCACTGAGCCAGCGGTGGGCTGCTGAACTGGTACTTGAAGTCACAAGTTGTGTAGTGGCCTGTTTGATACTGAAGTGAAACACACATCTCGGTCATTTGGAGGCAGGAGCTGTATCATAAGATTTACTTGTCTTTCTATATGTTATGATAATCAAAGTCCTGATTCATCTCTTAAGAAGAGCAACCAGGTATAACAAAATAGTTCCAGGCAACTTCAGTGCATTCACCCGCTTCAAGCGTTATTTTCAGGTGATTAGGTGGACGTTATCCAGTGTTGTCTTCAGGTATCAGGTATTACCTGAAGACCAGAGACCCTACCGTATATATAGAGTGTAACCCGATTAATGAACGATACTAAGCAAAATTGAAATGTTTACTGTGTGTGGCACCACCATAGCTCACTGGTATCCTCGCTGATACGAAAGCGACCTACTCAGGACAGAAGAAGGAGAAGGGCAAAGGAGGAACCTACATCAAGCAGATAAAGGCATAGATAGCGGAGGTAAACTGTCACAATTTATGTTTGTTCATATAGTTGTAAATGGATATTCAGTACAGCCATAGATATATAATATCTATGGTACAGCCAAACTAGTGTTAGCTAGCTATTAGTTTTATTTTCGATTCAGTGTACAGATATGCAGAGACAGCTGATGTTAATGTCGTCTCTCTAGACCCTTACGACAGTGATTGGCAAGATGTCCTAACTGAGGACTTGCCGCTGGTCTCATTCAAACCAGTTGACTCTAAAACGGGCAACTTTACATAGATGTTAGTTACTCTCACTGAGTAAGAGATTAGTAGAGGTTTAGTAGCCAACAACATTATACCATTTTATTGGTGTACAGTATCTCAGTAATGTTATGGTGTGTTTTCTTTTCTTCTGTTTCAGTATTCGTGTTGCTTCAGACTCGACAGTCTCATTCCAAAACCAATCGACTCCAAACAACCAACTTTACATACAAACTTAGAGGTTAGTAGCCAACAAAGTTATACCGTTTCATTTCAATATCACTCCTGGCCTCTACTGTATACACAAGGGGTGGTCACGACCATACCCGCTGTACTAACACCCGCGACCAGGATCAAAATGCAATCAAGGGGTCAAAGCAACAAAAATTGGCCCCATCAAGGGTCAAGAAAGCTCTACTGCTCACTTTCGATCAACGGTCAAATGTCATTGACTGCAAATAGCACGTTATAGTGGATCAAAGTTCAAATCAAGGCCTTCCAAATTAGTGAAATCAAGGGTCAAGGCCTAAAAATTGGACAGATCAAATTTTGATCCCGGTCGCGGATGTTAGTACAGCGGGTATGGTCGTGACCATCCCTTAATACAAGGGCATCTGATGTTAAGGTTACGGGGTACAAAGTGCAAAATCATTGATATGAATAATTTATGAGCACAAAAAATCTACCAAAATCTAGCAACAGAACTGTATGATCAAAACTCTTCCTATTCAGAAGCACAGTATTAGTCAGTTTGTTCTTGGAAAGTAAAAAATCTAGTTTTTATAGCTTTTCTGCTGAGTGCTACAGTGAACTATGGTCAAAATAAATTTTCTGCGTCAGTTTTTTCCAAGTAGCATGATTGTGCTATCTAGAGCGCTGATACACAGAAAACCTACCTTGGTTTGGCAGGGCCTGACATCGAGATTTTCTTTCTACTTCGAATACGAAAAGTTTTATGGAGCAAAAAAGCGCTCTCCAAAGTGCCCTAGGCAGCTGTCAGGCAGCAAACTGCGGCGACCTGGACGGTTCAGTTGCTTCTTTTCGAGAAAACTCTCTGTCTGGCCCTTCTCTGTTGACAGAACGGTAAGATGACTGCCCATATCCGGTTTGATTTTTAGCCAGCTTTGCAAAAATTGACGCAAGAAATTATCTCTCTACTTCCGCATCTAAAATAACTAGCGTGTACTGATTAGCATATTCATGAGCTTACTGTACCCCGTAACCTTAATGTTGTCTCTTAGGAACCGTATACATGCAGGAGTTATTGGTGTACAGTATCTCAGTAAGAGTTTAACTTCTTCTTCAGTATTCTTGTTCCTCTGTAGCAATGATCAAGCTGGCCATGATACCTGAAAATAATGTGTTTACTGTTCCTAAGGACTCGCTGAACAACTCTACATCCAAACTTAGCGGTTAGTAACCAGCAACATTACACCATTTCATTTTCAATATCACTCCTCTACTGTTTACAGAGGTAGCTGATATTAATGTCGTCTCTTAGGACCCGTACAACATGCAGTGATTGGCAGGCTGTCCCTAAGGACTCGCAAGTCTCTATGAAAAATCAATCGACTCAAAACGAACAACTTTACATCCAAAACTTAGGAGGTTAGTATCCATACCATTTCTTAT
>CAXIPT010000049.1:84579-128128 GCA_964030475.1 Tethya wilhelma
TGAAGGAACTAAGAATGTGGCGAAGACTATCAAGAAAATCGCCCAGGGTGCTAAGAAGTGGGAAGGTGTCAAATGGTTCAGAGAGCTGTCTGACAAATGTGCGTTTATACTTTTTGTTATACTGATTTTATTCTTTGTACCGTACATTGCGTAGGCAAGAGTACCAAGACACATTTGTACTGGGTGATGAAGAATTGTGGAGGTGACTATAATGTTCTGCGATCCAGTATCCTGAACATTGTACAGCATTACCAAGTAAGCTAAGCATTACCAAGCAAGCATGTACAGCATTACCAAGTAAGCATGTGAGCTGAATATTATCACAAAATGTTACTGCTGTATTTTTCTGCTGTCCTTACATGTACAGGGGATCCACAACAATTGCCATTCTTCATCGTCCTGTCAGCAGCCTGGATATGTGTCCAACAAGATGACCATCACCAACCCTAGAGCTGCTCAGGAGTATGAGAAGAAACTTAGGTCGACTCTCATATTCCGCAATGCTGAATCGTTTTGTAGGGTATGTATTGTATTGTGTACATCACTCACCTATTTACAATGTATACATATGTGTTTATTCCTATATTTAGTGTTGTGATACGTTTTGGGTGGAGTCTTTTAACCACCAGCTCCTCACATACCTCCCGAAACGTATTCACTTTGGTTCCTCAACATTCCGTATGCAGATGTTCTTAGCTGTGATGGATTGGGTATGTATAGAGCCACATTCTGATCACAGACTCAGTCTTGTTTGTTCATTTACATTTAGAATGAGAACAGTCAACGTGCATATACCAGTGAGAAGATGGTACTTGACATGAGGAGACCTGATAGGAGACTCCAATGAAGGCCTGTGTCAAGAAAACATACACGTTTGCAGATAGTATATGGAAGTTGTTCGTAAGCAAGAATGTACAAAACACTAGGTGAGTAAGTTACAGATGACAACATACAGTGATTTGGTACATATGTTAGCAAATACCATGAGTTTGAATCACACACACACACACGCACACACACACACACACACACACACAGGCCAGTGAATGATGAGAGTGACACCCAAGCAGATGATAGTGAAGATGATGATAATGACCTGAGTTTGGATGGGGAGCACTATGATAGTGATGATGTTTTAGATGATGATATGGATAGTGACGATGATGTGAGTAAGATGATGTAATGTACATCCATAGACCATGCATCCCTTGCACGTACTTTGTTATTGTAGTTTATTCCATTCCCTTATTTCTGCATACACATAGGCATGAGATGGTGTCCTCTCAAAAGCGTCCGAAATCAAACACTACCAAACCGGCTATTTTAATAGCCAACACTTTTCCAAAAGATTTCATCTCTTCTCTCACTGTTGCACACACACACACACACACACACACACACACACGCAAACAAACACACACACACACACGCAAACAACCACACACACACGCAAACAAACACACACACAGGATTGTGGATGATGAGAACAATAGACATGAATGGCGGCAATTTTGTTCCGATTGGTAATACAACGAAAATGTCCAAGAGGATAGTGATATAATGTAAGTTATGTCTAGTCTAGTCCATCTACTATTATTACAATTATGTGGCATCAAATGATGAATGATAGTCAGTGTAGGGAACTCCCTCAGGATTAGGATAACAGTCTCTCACTTCCTGTATATGTAAACACATACAAATATAGCATAAAAATTTGGGGGTGGATTTACAAACGGTATTATGCACTTACGTCTATCACACACTTAGGTAAAATTTCCCTGTTATCACTAATGTGAGTTCGGAGTACCTTCCTCTCCAAATATTGATGGTGTCGCCACACGCCCAGTTCATTCAAAGTCCTCCAAAATTTTCGATACAGAGGGTATCTCTTGTGGGCATTGTGGAGGTTAGCTCTGGCTCTATCAACAACAAAATTTGGAGGTGGAGCAGCTACACATGGTGAGCACAAACAGTGCTCACATGCGCCATCACCATCAAGAGTAGGAGCTGTACCATCATAGCCGTATATTCGTCCACTAACTCTACCACCACCTCTACCACCACGTCGGCCACCACCTCTGCCACCACGTCGGCCACCACCATCTCTGCCACTGCTAGCCGATGGGCCACCACCTATACCACCACGTCGGCCACCACCTCTACCACTAGCACCACGTCGGCCACCACCATCTCCCCCACCACTAGTCGACGGGCCACCACCACCTCCTCCATCCATAGTCGACGGGCCACCACTAGTCGATGGGCCACCTCCTCCATCATTAGTCGACGGGCCACCACTAGTCGATGGGCCACCTCCTCCACCACTAGTCGACGGGCCACCACTAGTCGATGGGCCACCTCCTCCACCACTAGTCGACGGGCTACCACTAGTCGATGGGCCACCTCCTCCACCACTAGTCGACGGGCTCGACAGGCCAGCACCATCTCCTCTACCACGGCCTCCGCTATCACTAGTTGACGGGCCATCTCCTCCACCACTAGTCGACGGGCCACCACCATCTCCTACACCAGTAGTCGACGGGCCACCACCATCTCTTCCACTGCTAGCTAACAGATCACCATCTCTTCCAACACTTCCAACACCACTTGTTCCTCCTAGATGCATAACAGCCACTGCACCACCTATATACGTATGTAGTACACAAGACTATATAGTAGTCTACTCAGCTGATAATAATTTCTCTGCTCACCTGATGTCCGTCGGCGTTTTACTGGACTGCCTTCACACACTAATTCAATGCCATGCCATGCTCTGCAATATGCGCCAATGTCTTTCAAGACACTTGGGGATGGTGGCCTTTTATTGAAACTAACATACATCTGTGTTGTGCATTTTGTGATTCATTTTTACCTATGTTATTGGGCGAGCCGAAGCGAGCCCACCCTAGTGTGTTGAACGGCAATTTTGTTTGTTTGTTGTCGTTCGTTCTTCTAATTATTCGCATGCGCATTACCTATATAAGAACAATTGAACTATACGGTAGATCTATATGCCATGTGCCACGCCATGAATATTTTATGCCACGTGCAACATTTATATGTTCGAAGTGTTTTATAAAAATTTTAATGGATAGTCCTCATGAAAGAAGGCTCCAACGTCGAAGAGAACTCTACAAGGAGTATATGGAGCGCGAAACGCTTGAGGAAGAGAAGCCGAGAGAGATATAGTCAGTTTTGCTTGATATTTGAATTCATGACTTGAGTAGATAGTCAAGTTGTACGTAAATTCTCCTAATTGGATATAACATTACCACACAGGGAGGGAAAGAAGATCAGGAGAGACAGCCTCTCAAAGAGAACGTAGGCTTGAGCAAGATAGGTCTCAGGCTGAGGACAGAAGATCAGGCCTGAGAGACAGTCTCTCAGACTGAACATATATAGGCTTGAGCGAGAGAGGTCTCGGGCTCGTGCAAGGAGGTCAGAGACTGATCTAACACCAGCATTTAATATTTGGGCAACCAGCTGTGATCCAAAAGATGAGAAAGTTTCACAAGGCAATATCAGAAATTTCTCATCCCTGACCTGTGATATATGTTTGGAATGTTTTCCAAACCAGTCCTGTCTGTATCAGCTCAGCCCAATGGTTCTGTTGAGTCTAGGAGATGCTCTATGGACAAGAAGATTGACCATTGCGTAATCTATAGACCAACGGGTATCTTCGACTATTAACGACTTTTGTAACACTATAGTCTTAGTCTATATAGCCAGAGCTATCTCGCTTCGGCTCGCCCACCAATGCGTGCATTCCCCTAGTATGTATATATTATATTGAATCAATACCTCTAGTGTAGGACAGCTATCACTGCTGTCACTGCTCTCAGAAGTGGTGGAAGTCATGGTGAATTTTAGAAAACCACACTTGTGGGGGAAAATGACCATTTGTGCACTGTTGGCATTTATTACCACGTGTTTCAGTGTATGGTAAAGGTTGGGGACGTTGCTTTTATGGCGGGATAAGATAGTTTTGTAAACCTGTGTGAATTGCCATCTTTTCAAATTTGAATCTTGGCGCTCAAGGTCAAAGTTCGCAACCGGGGATTTTTTATTTTATACTCTGCACTACTGGAAGTACTTCAGCATACGCGTGTACGCACATTCTACGTAGTCTACGTAATATATACTCCACCTCCTCGTTTAAGGATGCAAACTTTCTGTCTAAGTCAACATAATATATACTCCACCTCCTCGTTTAAGTTGACAGTCAGTCAAAAGGACCAAGTTCTTCAACTGTACAGTGTGAAAAATCTTTTTAAGGCAAAATGTATCTTTTTTGTTGAAAGTGTATTTTTTGTCACAGAAAATTTTTTAAGTCAATAGTCAGTCAAAAAGACTTTTTTTTTCTGTATTGTGAGAAAAGTTTGATTATCACATTGTTTTCACCTCAAGAAAATGTTTCAAGTGTTGGAAAAACTAACTAGTCACAAAGTGTTTCTTTTGTGCTAAAACATCTTTTCAAGGCAAAATATACCTTTTTTGCCAAAAGCGAATTTTTTGTCACAGATAATTTTCTTAAGTTTATAGTTAGTTGAAAGACTAAGTTCTTTATCTGTACTGTGAGAAAACTTTGTTAATCACAAACAATGTTTTTCACTCAAGAAAATGTTCGGAGTGTTGAAAAAAGCAACTATTCACAAAAGTGTTTTTTTTGTACCAAAAAATCTTTCTAAAGCAGAAGAAAGGTTTTTTGTAATAGATTACTTTTAGTCACAGAAAATTTTCTAAGTCGTTAGTCTGTCAAAAAATTGAAGTCATTTATCTGTGTTGAGAGAAAAGTTTTATCACATTGCTTTCACCTCAAGATAATGTTTCAAGTGTTGAAAATAGTAACTTTTCAAAAAAAGTGTGTCTTTTGTGCTTAAAAATTTTTTCAAAACAAAATAAACTTTTTTTGTCAAAAGTTAATTCAAAAAATGTTTACTTTGCTTTGAGATTTTTCAGCATAAAAAAACACTTTTGTGTATAGTTACTATTTTCAACACTTGGAACAATATCTTAATATGTGAAACATTGTGCTAAGCAAAGTTTTTCACAGTACAGATAAAGAACTTAGTCTTTTTGACATACTATCGACTTAGAAAATTTTCTGTGACTAACACTATCTAGAGGTGAAAAAAATTGTTTGTGATAAACAAAGTTTTTTCACAATACAGATAAAGAAATTTGTTCTTTTTTACTGACTATCGACTTAGAAATTTTTTTGTAGGTGAAAAACATTGTGATAAACAAAATTTTCTCACAGTAGAGATAAAGAACTTAGGCTTTTTGACTAACTATTGACTTAGAAAATTTTCTGTGAATAAGAAATACACTTTTAACAAAAAACGTTCATTATGGCGTGAAAAGATTTTTAGCACTAAAGAAACACTTTTGTGAATAGTTACTTTTTTGAACACTTGGAACATTATCTTGAGGTGAAAAACATAGTTTGTGATAAGAAAAGTTTTTTCACAGCATAGACAAAGAACTTAGTCTAGTTGACTGTCTATCGATTTTGAAAATTTTCTGTGACAGAAAATTAACTTTTGACAAAAAAAGTTTATATTGTCTTGAAAAGATTTTTTAGCACAAAAGACACACTTTCATAAAAAGTTACTTTTTTCAACACTTGAAACATCTTGAAGTGAAAGCATTGTGATAATCAATTTTTTCTCACAGTACAGATAAAGAACTTAGTCTTTTTGACTGATTATTGACTTAGAAAATTTTCTGTGAATAGAAAACACACTTTTGACACAAAACGTTTATTTTGAGTTAAAAAGATTTTTTAGCTCAAAAAAACCACTTTTGTGAAAGTTACTTTTTAAACACTTGAAACATTATCTAAAAATAAAAAACATTGCTTGTGCTAAACAAAGTTTTCTCACAGTACAGATAAAAAACTTAGTCTTTTTGCCTGTCTATCGACTTAGAAAATTTTCTCTGACTAAAAAGTACACTTTTCACAAGAAATGTTTATTTTTTAGGACAATAAAACACTTTTGTAAATAGTTACTTTTTTCAACACTTGTAACATTAGTTTGGGGTAAAAAACTTTGTGTTAAACAAATTTTTCTCACAGTAGAGATAAAGAACTTAGTCTTTTTAACAAACTATCAACTTTGAAAATTTTATTTGACAAAAAATACGCTTTTTAGCAAAAAAGGTTTATTTTCCCTTGAAAAGACTTTTTAGCCCAAAAGAAACACTTTTTTTAAAAGTTACATTTTTCAACACTTGGAACATTATTTTAACGCTAAAAACGTTGTTTGTGATAAACAACGTTGTCTCACTGTGCAGATAAAAAACTGTGTTTTTGACTGACTCTCGACTTAGAAAATTTTCTGAGACTAAAATATACATTTTTAACAAAAAAATTTTTTAACTTGAAAAGATTTTTTAGCACAAAAAAAACACTTTTGTGAGTAGTTACTTTTCCCAACACTTGGAACATTATTTTTAGGTGAAAAACATTGTGATGAACAAAGTTTTCTCACTGTACAGATAAAGAACTTAGTCTTTTTGACTGACTGTCAATTTAGAGTAAATTTTTGGTGACTAAAAATCTTACTGACTATCGATTTAAAAAATTTTCTGTGACTTAAAAATACACTTTTGACAAACAGACTTAGTTATTTATTTGAACATTTTAAAAACTTTGTTTATCACAATGTTTTTTATTTTTAGAGAATGTTCCAAATGTTGAAAAAAGTTACTGTTCATAAAAGTGTTTAAAAAATCTTTCAAAGGGAAAAAACGGTTTTTTTTCAAAAGAGCTTTTTCTAGTTACAGTAAATTTTCTAAGTCGATATTAAGTCAAAAAGAATAAGTTCTTTATTTATACAATGAGGAAACTTTGTTTATCACAAACAATGTTTTTCACCTCAAGATAATGTTTTGAGTGTTAAAAAAAGCAACTATTCACAAAAGTGTTTCTTTTGTGCTAAAAAATCTTTTCAAGGCAGAAGAAAGGTTTTTTGTCAAAAGATTATTTTTTAGTCACCGAAAATTTTCTCTAAGTTGACAGTCAGTCAAAAAGACTAAGTTCTTTATCTGTACAGTTAGTAAACTTTGTTTATCACAAACAATATTTTTCACCTAAAGATAATGTTCCAAGTGTTTAAAAGGTAACTTTCAAAGCAAAATAAACATTTCTTGTTAAAAGTGTATGTTTTAGTCACAGAAAATTTTCTAAGTTGATAGACAGGGAAAAAGACTAAGTTTTTTATCTGAGAAAACTTTGTTTATCACAAAACAATGTTTTTCATTTTTTAGATTATGTTCCAAGTGTTTAAAAGGTAACTTTCACAAAAGTGTTTCTTTTGAGCTAAAAAATCTTTTCAAGTAAAAATAAACGTTTTATGTCAAAAGTATGTTTTCTATTTACAAAAAATTTTCTAAGTCAATAATCAGTCAAAAAGACTAAGTTCTTTATCTATGAAGTGAGAAAATGTTGCTTATCACAAACAATGCTTTTCACCTCAAGATAACGTTCCAAGTGTTAAAGAAAGTAACTATTCATAAAAGTGTTTCTTTTGCTCAAAAAATGTTTTCAAGGTAAAGTAAACTTTTTTTGTGAAAAATGTTTATTTTCTAGTCACAGAAAATTTTCTAAGTCGATAATCAGTCAAAAAGACTAAGTTCTTTATCTATGAAGTGAGAAAATGTTGCTTATCACAAACAATGCTTTTCACCTCAAGATAACGTTCCAAGTGTTAAAGAAAGTAACTATTCATAAAAGTGTTTCTTTTGCTCAAAAAATGTTTTCAAGGTAAAGTAAACTTTTTTTGTGAAAAATGTTTATTTTCTAGTNATTCAGGTATAATTGGTCGTCTATAAATGATCAGGAAAGAATCATGTTTAATTTTTTGTTCTGCAGTGAAGAAACTTACAATGTCAAAATACTTCTTGCTATTATGGATCACAACAGTCACATTAATAGGGGCTATAGGCAAGGTGCTAATGAGAAGCCAGGACAGTATGCAAGAAGATTCCGAAGAAGATCTAATCGTTGGGATGTCGTTCGTGTGAAGGAGAAGAAAGAATATGTATATATCCCAGAACTGCTTGCTATGATATTTAGACACAGAGAGGAGCTTGGGCCACCTCTTCGAAGAATTGCTAGAAAAAGGCGAAGTGGTTCATCCATTATCACTCCTTTGTCACCACCAGACACTGACAATATCGTTTCTTCAAAGAAAAGCCGTTTTATTTCATAGTAACTTTACATTCATATATATAAAATTATTATACTGTGATGATGGCATCAAAATTAGTACTCCCTAAATCCCATGTATGTTCCAGATGGAGATGGGTACCACCTACGTATGGCCAACACAACACATGATGGAACCACTCGTCTAACACCTTGTCCAAGATATCCATGGGTCATGAGTATATATTGTCTATATGCAGCTTTACGATAGCTGGCTGGTGAATAGTCAACTGGATCTGCTCTGATGTCCACTCTCTGTAATATGGCAAGAGTTAAGATGAGGTGGTGAACACAGCCAATAAAAAAACTTTCATAATTGGTGACACAATGTGTCTTGCGACAGCAAACATTTTCAACAGCAGTGTCCATTTCACGACAATTTTTGCAAATACACCAAGACGGTACTGAATTGTCTGGGGGTGGGCTCCCAGGTTGTCCAGGCCCAGGGTTGTCAGAGGAATCCATCATACTCTTGGCCAATGCAACCCCTCCATGTCCACACAGCATGCGGGTACATAAACTTTGAAGTTGTTCTTTTGAGAGACCACCTATAAAAGTCTGTGAATTTAGAGATATAGAGGGTACCCAGTCTAGTATAAAAACATTCTTTCCTTTTTGTTTACCTCCAATTGCACAACCTCGTTTTCTAGAGTTGCTGAATGGGCTGGTTGTTGTTGCAAACGATTTTTACATGCCTTTCTCCTTGTGCCACATTTGCAGCTGTCAGTGCATTGAACCTTGGCTGTCTTGCAAGGACATTTGCCTATCCTCTGGCAAGTATTCTTGCAGTTACATGTCTATTATTATGGCAACAAAAAACAAATATTGTGTCATGCAAGTTGGATTGCTAAGGCTACAACTAAACTTACTTGTTGTTGAGTACTGCTGTCTGTGGAGGGTTCTTCAACCCTTGTGGCTTGAAGAGAGGCCATAACTATCCTTTCAAGTTTTATATGTAAACAAACTCCACGTGGTCGCACATTTTTTATACACGCATACTGTTATACGCAAACCACATTCCAGACGGGCACATTATGGCTTCACTACGCGGTGTAAATTACTACGCGTACAACTTCCGTGCAATAGCACCTTTAAAATGAAAAACTTTGTGATAAACAAAGTTTCTCACAGTACAGATAAAGAACTTTGTCTTTTTGACAGACTATCGACTTAAAAAATTTTCTGTGACAAAAAATTAACTTTTGACAAAAAGGTTTATATTGTCTTGACAAACATTTTTAAAAAGTTACTTTTTTCAACACTTGAAACATTATCTTGAGGTGAAAAACATTGTGATAAACAAATTTTTATCACAGTTCAGATAAAGAACTTAATGTTTTGACTGACTATCGACTTAGAAAATTTTCAGTAAATGAAAAATAATCTTTTGACAAAAAAGTTTTTTTTGCCTTAAAAGTTTTTTAGCACAAAAAATACATTTTTGTGAATAGTTACTTTTTTCAACACTTGGAACATTATCGTAAGGTTAAAAAGATTGTTTGTAATAAACAAAGTTTTTTCACAGTACAAATGAAGATCTTAGTCTGACTAATTATTAACATAAATAATTGGTGATGAAAAAAACACTTTAGACAAAAACGTTTACTTTGCCTTGAAGAAATTTTTTAGAGCAAAAGAAACACTTTTATGAATAGTTATTTTCTTTAACACTTGGAACGTTATCTTGAGGTGAGAAGCATTGTTTGTGATAAGACACATTTTCTCACTTCATAGATAAAGAACTTAGTCTTTTTGACTGATTATTGACTTAGAAAATTTTCTGTTAATAGAAAACAAACTTTTGACATAAAACGTTTATTTTGACTTGAAAAGATTTTTTAGCTCAAAAGAAACACTTTTGTGAATGTTACCTTTTAAACACTTAGAACATAATCTAAAGAATGAAAAAAATTGTTTTGTGATAAACAAAGTTTTCTCAGATAAAAAACTTAGTCTTTTTCCCTGTCTATCAACTTAGAAAATTTTCTGTAACTAAAACATACACTTTTAACAGGAAAGGTTTATTTTGCTTTGAAAGTTACCTTTTTAACACTTGGAACATTATCTTTAGGTGAAAAAAATTGTTTGTGATAAACAAAGTTTTCTAACTGTCCAGATAAAGAACTTAGTCTTTTTGACTGACTGTCAACTTAGAGAAAATTTTCGGTGACTAAAAAATAATCTTTTGACAAAAAACTTTTCTTCTGCCTTGAAAAGATTTTTTAGCACAAAAGAAACACTTTTGTGAATAGTTGCTTTTTTCAACACTCGGAACATTATCTTGAGTTGAAAAACATTGTGATAAACAAAGTTTTTTCATTGTATAGATAAAGAACTTAGTTTTTTTGACTTAATATCGACTTGGAAAATTTACTGTAACAAGAGAATACTCTTTTGAAAAAAACGGGGTTTTTTCCCTTTAAAAGATTTTTTAGCACAAAAGAAACACTTTTATGAACAGTAACGTTTTTCAACATTTGGAACATTCTCTTAAAATCAAAAACATTGTGATAAACAAAGTTTTTAAACTGTTCAAATAAATAACTAAGTTTGTCAAAAGTGTATTTTTAAGTCACAGAAAATTTTTTAAATCGATAGTCAGTAAGATTTTTAGTCACCAAAAATTTACTCTAAATTTACAGTCAGTCAAAAAGACTAAGTTCTTTATCTGTACAGTGAGAAAACTTTGTTTATCACAATGTTTTTCATCTAAAAATAATGTTTCAAGTGTTGGGAAAAGTAACTACTCACAAAAGTGTTTTTTTTGTGCTAAAAAATCTTTTCAAGTTAAAAAATTTTTTTGTTAAAAATGTATATTTTAGTCTCAGAAAATTTTCTAAGTCGAGAGTAAATCAAAAAGACAAAGTTTTTTATCTGCACAGTGAGACAACGTTGTTTATCACAAACAACGTTTTTAGCGTTAAAATAATGTTCCAAGTGTTGAAAAAAGTAACTTTTAAAAAAAGTGTTTCTTTTGCGCTAAAAAGTCTTTTCAAGGCAAAATAAACCTTTTTTGCTAAAAAGCGTATTTTTTGTCACAGAAAATTTTCTAAGTTAACAGTTTGTTAATGAGACTAAGTTCTTTATCTCTACTGTGAGAAAACTTTGTTTAACACAAAGTTTTTTACCCCAAACTAATGTTACAAGTGTTGAAAAAAGTAACTATTTACAAAAGTGTTTTATTGTCCTAAAAAATAAACATTTCTTGTGAAAAGTGTACTTTTTAGTCAGAGAAAATTTTCTAAGTCGATAGACAGGCAAAAAGACTAAGTTTTTTATCTGTACTGTGAAAAAACTTTGTTTAGTACAAGCAATGTTTTTTATTTTTAGATAATGTTTCAAGTGTTTAAAAGGTAACTTTTCACAAAAGTGGTTTTTTTTGAGCTAAAAAATCTTTTCAAGTCAAAATAAACTTTTTATGTCAAAAGTGTGTTTTCTATTCACAGAAAATTTTCTAAGTCAATAATCAGTCAAAAAGACTAAGTTCTTTATCTGTACTGTGAGAAAAGTTTGATTATCACAATGCTTTCACCTCAAGATGTTTCAAGTGTTGAAAAAAGTAACTTTTTAAGAAAGTGTGTCTTTTGTGCTAAAAAATCTTTTCAAGACAATATAAACTTTTTTGTCAAGTTAATTTTCTGTCAAAGAAAATTTTCAAAATCGATAGACAGTCAAATAGACTAAGTTTTTTGTCTATGCTGTGAAAAAACTTTTCTTATCACAAACAATGTTTTCACCTCAAGTTAATGTTCCAAGTGTTCAAAAAAGTAACTATTCACAAAAGTGTTTCTTTAGTGCTAAAAATCTTTTCACGCCATAATGAACGTTTTTTGTTAAAAGTGTATTTCTTATTTACAGAAAATTTTCTAAGTCAATAGTTAGTCAAAAAGCCTAAGTTCTTTATCTCTACTGTGAGAAAATTTTGTTTATCACAATGTTTTTCACCTACAAAAAATTTTCTAAGTCGATAGTCAGTAAAAAAGAACAAATTTCTTTATCTTTACTGTGAAAAAACTTTGTTTATCACAAACAATGTTTTTCACTTCTAGATAGTGTTAGTCACAGAAAATTTTCTAAGTCGATAGTATGTCAAGAAGACTAAGTTCTTTATCTGTACTGTGAAAAACTTTGTTAAGCACAATGTTTCACATATTAAGATATTGTTCCAAGTGTTGAAAATAGTAACTATACACAAAAGTGTTTCTTTTATGCTGAAAAATCTCAAAGCCAAGTAAACTTTTTTGAATTAACTTTTGACAAAAAAAGTTTATTTTGTTTTGAAAAAATTTTTAAGCACAAAAGACACACTTTTTTTGAAAAGTTACTATTTTAAACACTTGAAACATTATCTTGAGATGAAAGCAATGTGATAATAAAACTTTTCTCTCAGTACAGATAAACGACTTCAATTTTTTGACGGACTAACGACTTAGAAAATTTTCTGTGACTAAAAAATAATCCATTAGAAAAAACCTTTCTTCTGCTTTAGAAAGATTTTTTGGTACAAAAAAAACACTTTTGTGAATAGTTGCTTTTTTCAACACTTCGAACATTTTCTTGAGTGAAAAACATTGTTTGTGATTAACAAAGTTTTCTCACAGTACAGATAAAGAACTTAGTCCTTCAACTAACTATAAACTTAACAAAATTTTCTGTAACAAAAAATACTCTTTTGGCAAAAAAGGTATATTTTGCCTTGAAAAGATGTTTTAGCAAAAAAGAAACACTTTTGTAACTAGTTAGTTTTTCCAACACTTGAAACAATTTTTTGAGGTGAAAACAATGTGATAATCAAACTTTTCTCACAATACAGAAAAAAAAACAGTCTTTTTGACTGACTATTGACTTAAAAAATATTCTGTGACAAAAAATACACTTTCAACAAAAAAGATACATTTTGCCTTAAAAAGATTTTTCACACTGTACAGTTGAAGAACTTGGTTTTGTTGACTGACTGTCAACTTAAAAGAAAATTTTCGAAGATTAAAAAATAATCTTTTGACGAAAAACCTTTATTCTGCCTTGAAAAGATTTTTTAGCACAAACGAAACTCATTTGTAAACAGTTACTTTTTTCAGCACCTGAAACATTCTCTTGAAATGAAAAACAATGTGATAAACAAAGTTTTAAAACTGTACAAATAAATAACTTAGTCTTTTTGACTGACTATTGACCTAGAATATTTACTGTGACAAAAAATACTCTTTTGAAAAAACATATATTTTGCCTCAAAATAATTTTATTGCACTATAGAAACACTTTTGCGAATTGTTACTTTTTTCAACCCTGGGAACATTATCTGGAGGAGAAAAATATTTGTGAAAACAAAGTTTTTTCACAGTACAGATAAAGAACTTAGTCTTTTTGACTGACAATCGACTTAGAAGATTATCTGTGACTAGAAAATAAACACTTTTAACAAAAAAAGTTTGCTTTGCCTTGAAAATATTTTTTGAGCAAAAGAAACACTTTTATGAATAGTTACTTTCTTCAACACTTGGAACATTATCTTGAGGTTAAAAGCATTGTTTGTGATAAGCAAAGTTTTTTCACTGTATAGACAAAGTACTTAGTATTATTGACCGATTATTAACTTAGAAAATATTTGTGAATAGAAAGGACACTTTCGTTTATTTTGACTTGAAAAGATTTTTTAGCTCAAAAGAAAAACTTTTGTGAAAAGTTACCTTCTAAACACTTGGAACATAATCTAGAAGTAAAAAACATTGTTTTGTGATAAACAAAGTTTTCTCACTGTACAGATAAAAAACTAAGTCTTTTTGCCAGTCTATCGACTTAGAAAATTTCATGTGACTAAAAATACTCAGTGTAGTTAAGGATGCCTTAACTTTTTAAATGGGCAAAAATACAGATTTTATGGAATGTATTTTGATAGAAATATTACATATTTTTCCCAAAACACAATGGGTATTAATTAAATAGCTGTTGATGCACCACACTTTAAAGTTCTGGTGTCATGTGACCATTTAGGGTGGGGCAGGAGCATGGCCACATTGTAATACCTTTAAGAAAAAATGAGGATCACTAGGACTATTTTCTAGAGTGTCATATTTTGTAATAATATTGTATTTATTATTAAGATATTGAATCTGCCTGGAAAT
This sequence comes from Tethya wilhelma, assembly GCA_964030475.1. Classification (NCBI taxonomy): domain Eukaryota; kingdom Metazoa; phylum Porifera; class Demospongiae; order Tethyida; family Tethyidae; genus Tethya; species Tethya wilhelma. Next base: position 98,914 of record CAXIPT010000049.1, read on the forward strand.
TTGGTCCCTCAAATATCGTTTGGCAGATATGGAGCAAAATATGGCCGTTTCTAAATATTGCACACCTAATTATATATGCGTATTGCTTATATCATACGAACGAACAATAGGTACCCAAATTTCAAGGCAGATCTGATATCTTACAGTTAAGATGTATGTGTGAGCAAATAATTAATGTTCTGCAATCAGTGCTAGTGATCCTCATTTTCAAAAGTATGTATTTGGTGATGTTGCCACGCCCACAAACATTATTTGACTTTCATTTTCATAAATTATGTCAAATACAATAATAATACGATGATCACCAAGTTTGGTCTACTAATGCAAGAGTATAGTTAAAACACGAAAGGGTTTGTTTTTAATTAGGTCCTTAACTTTCCTTAACTTTTGAGGCATCCTTAACTACACTGAGTACACTTTTCACAAGAAATGTTTATTTCACCTTGAAAACATTTTACTTTTTTCAACACTTGGAAGATTAGTTTGGGGTGAAAAACATTGTTTGTGTTAAACAAATTATTCTCACAGTAGAGATCAAGAACTTAGTCTTTTTAACTAACAATCAACTTAGAAAATTTTCTGTGACAAAAAATACACTATGGCAAAAAAGGGTTACTTTGCCTTGAAAAGATTTTTTAGCCCAAAAGAAACACATTTTTAAAAAGTTTCTTTTTTCAACACTTGGAACATTATCGTAAGGCGAAAAACTTTGTCAGTGATAAACAAAGTTGTCTCACTGTACAGATAAAAAACTTTGTGTTTTTGACTGACTATGGACTTAGAAAATTTTCTGAGACTTAAATATACACTTTTAACAAAAAACTCTTAACTTGAAAAGATCTTTTAGCACAAAAGAAACACTTTTGTGAGTAGTTACTTTTCCCAACACTTGGAACATTATCTTTAGGTGAAAAACATTGTTTGTGATAAACAAAGTTTTCTCACTGTACAGATAAAGAACTTAGTCTTTTTGACTGATTATCTACTTAGAGAAATATTTCTGTGACTAAAAGTAATCTTTTGACAAAAAACCTATCTTCTATCTCGAAAAGATTTTTTAGCACAAAAAAAAACACTTTTGTAAATAGTTGCTTTTTTCAACACTCAGAACATTATCTTGAGGTGAAAAACATTGTGATAAACAAAGTTTTTTCACTGTATAGATAAAGAACTTTGTCTTTTTGACAGACTATCGACTTAGAAAATTTTCTGTGACAAAAAATTAACTTTTGACAAAAAGGTTTATATTGTCTTGAAACACTTTTTTAAAAAGTTACTTTTTTCAACACTTGAAACATTATCATGAGGTGAAAAACATTGTGATAAACAAAGTTTTTTCACAGTTCAGATAAACACTTTTTACTGACTATCGACTTCTGTGAATGAAAATAATCTTTTAACAAAAAACGTTTATTTTGCCTTAAAAAGATTTTTTAGCACAAAAAATACATTTTTGTGAATAGTTACTCTTTTTAAGATTCAAAATGATTGTTTGTAATAAACAAAGTTTTTTCACAAAACAAATGAAGAACTTAGTCTGTTTGACTATTAACATAAATAATTGGTGATAAAAAATACACTTCAGACTAAAACGTTAACTTTGCTTTGAAAGCATTTTTTAGAGAAAAAAAACACTTTTATGTATAGTTACTTTCTTTAACACTTGGAACGTTATCTTGAGGTGAAAAGCATTGTTTGTGATAAGCAACATTTTATCACTTCATAGATAAACAACTTTGTTTTTTTGACTGATTATTGACTTTGATAATTTTCTGTAAATAGAAAACACACTTTTGACATTAAACGTTTATTTTGACTTGAAAAGATTTTTTAGCTCAAAAGAAACATTTTTGTGAAAAGTTACATTTTAAACACTTGGAACATTATCTTAAGCAGAAAAACGTTGTTTGTGATAAACAACGTTGTCTCACTGTACCAATAAAAAACTTTGTGTTTTTGACTGACTCTCGACTTTGAAAATTTTCTGAGACTAAAATATACATTTTTAACAAAAAATTTTCTTAACTTGAAAAGATTTTTTAGCACAAAAAAAAACAATTTTGTGAGTAGTTACTTTTCCCAAAACTTGGACCATTATTGTTACATTGTGATAAACAAAGTTTTCTCACTGTACAGATAAAAAACTTAGTGTTTTTGACTGACTGTCAATTTAGAGAAAATTTTTGCTGACTAAAAATCTTTTGACAAAAAACCTTTCTTTTGCCTTGAAAAGATTTTTAAGCACAAAAGAAACACTTTTGTGAATAGTTACTTTTTGAACACTTGGAACATTATTTTGAGGTGAAAAACATTGTTTGTGATAAGAAAAGTTTTCTCACAGCATAAACAAAATAATTAGTCTTTTTAGCTGACTATCGACTTAGAAAATTTTCTGTGACAAAAAAAATAATTTTTGACAAAAAAAGGTTATTTTGTCTTGAAAAGGTTTTTTAGCACAAAAGACACACTTTTTTAAAAAGTTACTATTTTCAACACTTGAAACATTATCTTGTGGTGAAAACAATGAGATAATCAAACTTTTCTCACAGTACAGATAAAGGACTTCGTCTTTTTGAAATACTATCGACTTAGAAAATTTTCTGTGACTAAAAATAATCTATTACAAAAAACCTTTCTTCTGCTTTAGAAAGATTTTTTGGTACAAAAAAAACACTTTTGTGAATAGTTGCTTTTTTCAACACTCCGAACATTTTCTTGAGTGAAAAACATTGTTTGTGATTAACAAAGTTTTCTCACAGTACAGATAAAGAACTTAGTCTTTTAACTAACTATAAATTTAAGAAAATTTTCTGTGATAAAAAATAACCTTTTGGTAAAAAAGGTATATTTTGTCTTGAAAAGATGTTTTAGCACAAAAGAAACACTTTTGTGACTAGTTAGATTTTCCAACACTTGAAACATTTTCTTGAGGTGAAAACAATGTGATAATCAAACTTTTCTCTCAATACAGAAAAAAACCAGTCTTTTTGACTGACTTTAGACTTAAAAAATTTTCTGTGACAAAAAATACACTTTCAGCAAAAAATATACATTTAGCCTTAAAAAGATTTTTCACACTGTACAGTTGAAGAACTTGGTCTTTTTGACTGACCGTCAACTTAAAGAAAATTTTCGGTGATTAAAAAATAATCATTTGACGAATAACCTCTATTCTTCCTTGAAAACATTTTTTAGCACAAAAGAAAATCAGTTGTAAAGAGTTACTTTTTTAAAACTTTAAACATTCTCTTGAAATGAAAAACATTGTGATAAACAAAGTTCTAAAACTGTACAAATAAATAACTTAGTCTTTTTGACTGACTATTGACTTAGTATATTTACACTGACAAAAAACACACTTTTAAAAAAACATGCATTTTGTCTCAAAAAGATTATATCGCACTATAAAAACACTTTTGGGAATTGTTACTTTTTGGGAACATTTTCTTGAGGAGAAAAATATTTGTGAAAACCAAGTTTTTTTAAAGTACAGATAAAGAACTTAGTCTTTTTGACTGACAATCGACTTAGAAAATTTTCTGTGACTAGAAAAAAAACATTTTTCACAAAAAAAGTTTACTTTACCTTGAAAACATTTTTTGAGCAAAAGAAACACTTTTATGAATAGTTACTTTCTTTAACACTTGGAACGTTATCTTGAGGTGAAAAGCATTGTTTGTGATAAGCAACATTTTCTCACTTCATAGATAAAGAACTTAGTCTTTTTGACTGATTATCGACTTAGAAAATTTTCTGTGACTAGAAAATAAACATTTTTCACAAAAAAAGTTTACTTTACCTTGAAAACATTTTTTGAGCAAAAGAAACACTTTTATGAATAGTTACTTTCTTTAACACTTGGAACGTTATCTTGAGGTGAAAAGCATTGTTTGTGATAAGCAACATTTTCTCACTTCATAGATAAAGAACTTAGTCTTTTTGACTGATTATTGACTTAGAAAATTTTTTGTAAATAGAAAACATACTTTTGACATAAAACGTTTATTTTTACTTGAAAAGATTTTTTAGCTCAAAAGAAACACTTTTGTGAAAGTTACCTTTTAAACACTTGGAACATAATCTAAAAAATGAAAAACATTGTTTTGTGATAAACAAAGTTTTCTCAGATAAAAANTTTTCACTGTATAGACAAAGAATTTAGTATTTTTGACCGATTATTGACTTAGAAAATTTTTGTTAATAGAAAGGACACTTTCGTTTATTTTGACTTGAAAAGATTTTTTAGCTCAAAAGAAACACTTTTGTGAAAAGTTACCTTCTAAAAACTTGGAACATAATCTAAAAGTGAAAAACATTGTTTTGTGATAAACAAAGTTTTCTCACAGTACAGATAAAAAACTAAGTCTTTTTGCCAATCTATCGACTAAGAAAATTTTCTGTGACTTAAAATACACTTTTCACAAGAAATGTTTATTTTACCTTGAAAACATTTTACTTTTTCAACACTTGGAACATTAGTTTGGGGTGAAAAACATTGTTTGTGTTAAACAAATTTTTCTCACAGTAGAGATCAAGAACTTAGTCTTTTTAACTAACTATCAACTTAGAAAATTTTGTGTGACAAAAAATACGCTATGGCAAAAAAGGGTTTCTTTGCCTTGAAAAGATTTTTTAGCCCAAAAGAAACACATTTTTAAAAAGGTACTTTTTTCAACACTTGGAACATTATCTTAAGGTGAAAAACTTTGTCAGTGATAAACATAGTTGTCTCACTGTACAGATAAAAAAACTTTGTGTTTTTGACTGACTATGGACTTAGAAAATTTTCTGAGACTTAAATATACACTTTTAACAAAACATTCTTAACTTGAAAAGATGTTTTAGCACAAAAGAAACACTTTTGTGAGTAGTTACTTTTCCCAACACTTGGAACATTATCTTTAGGTGAAAAACATTGTTTGTGATAAACAAAGTTTTCTCACTGTACAGATAAAGAACTTAGTCTTTTTGACTGACTATCAACTTAGAGAAAATTTTCTGTGACTAAAAAGTAATCTTTTGACAAAAAACCTTTCTTCTGCCTCAAAAAGATTTTTAGCACAAAAAAAACAATTTTGTGAATAGTTGCTTTTTTCAACACTCAGAACATTATCTTGAGGTGAAAAACATTGTGATAAACAAAGTTTTCTCACTGTATAGGTAAAGAACTTTGTCTTTTTGACAGACTATCAACTTAGAAAATTTTCTGTGACAAAAAATTAACTTTTGACAAAAAGGTTTATATTGTCTTGAAACACTTTTTTAAAAAGTTACTTTTTTCAACACTTGAAACATTATCTTGAGGTGAAAAACATTGTGATAAACAAAGTTTTCTCACAGTTCAAATAAAGAACTTAATCTTTTGATTGACTATCGACTTAGAAAATTTTCTGTAAATGAAAAATAATCTTTTGACAAAAAAACGTTTATTTTGCCTTAAAAGATTTTTTAGCACAAAACAATACATTTTTGTGAATAGTTACTTTTTTCAACACTTGGAACATTATCGTAAGGTTAAAAGAACTGTTTGTAATAAACAAAATTTTTTCACAGTACAAATGAAAAACTTAGTCTGTTTGACTGATTATTAACATTAATAATTGGTGATAAAAATACACTTTAGACAAAAATATTTACTTTGCCTTGAAAAAAATTTTTAGAGCAAAAGAAATACTTATAAGAATAGTTACTTTCTTTAGCACTTGGAACGTTATCTTTAGGTGAAAAGCATTGTTTATGATAAGCAACATTTTCTCTCTTCAAAGATAAAGAACTTAGTCTTTTTGACTGATTATTGACTTAGAAAATATTCTGTGAATAGAAAACATACTTTTTACATAAAACGTTTATTTAGACTTGTTTTTAGCTCAAAAGAAACACTTTTGTAAATAGTTGCTTTTTTCAACACTTGGAACAATATCTTGAGGTAAAAAAAATTGTGATAAACAAAGTTTCTCACAGTACAGATAAAGAACTTAGTTTTTTAGCTGACTATTGACTTAGAAAATTTTCTGTGACAAAAAATTAACTTTTGACAAAGAGGATTTATTTTGTCTTGAAAGGATTTTTTAGCTCAAAAAAATACTTTTGTAAAAAGTTACCTTTTACACACTTGGAACATAATCTAAAAGTGAAAAACATTGTTTTGTGATAAACAAAGTTTTCTCACTGTACAGTTAAAGAACTTAGTCTTTTTGACTGACTGTGAATTTAAAGAAAATTTTTGGTGACTAAAAAATAATCTTTAAAAAACCTTTCTTCTGCCTTGAAAAGATCTTTTAGTAAAAAAGAAACACATTTGTGAAAAGTTGCTTTTTTTAACACTCGAAACATTTTCTTGAAGTGAAAAACATTGTTTGCTCACAGTACAGATAAAGAACTTAGTCTTTTTGACTGACTATTGACTTTAAAAATTTTCTGTAACTAGAAAATAAACACTTTTAACAAAAAAACGTTAATTTTGCGTTGAAATGATTTTTTAGCACAATAGAAACACTTTTGTGAATAGTTGCTTTTATCAATACTCGGAACATTTTTTTTAGGCGAAAAAAAAATTGTTTGTGATAAACAAAGTTTTCTAATAAAAATCTTAGCTGACATTCGACTTAGGAAATTTTCTGGAACTAAAAAATAATCTTTTGACAAAAAAGTTTGTTTTGCCTTAATAAGATTTTTTAGTACAAAAGAAACTCTTTTGTGAAAAGTTACTTTTTTCAACACTTGAAACATTCTCTTGAAATGTAAAACATTGTGATAAACAAAACTTTAAAACTATACAAATAAATAACTTAGTCTCTTTGACTGACTATGGACTTAGAAAATTTTCTGTTACTAAAAATTACACTTTTAACAAAAAAATTCTCTTTAACATGAAAAGATTTTTTAGCACAAAAGATGTGAATCATTATTTTTTTCAACACTTGGAACAATATCTTGAGGTGTAAAACATTGTGATAAACAAAGTTTCTCACAGTACAGATAAAGAACTTAGTCTTTGTAACTGACTATTGTCTTAGAAAATTTTCTGTGACAAAAAATTAACTTTTGATAAAAAGGGTTTATTTTGTCTTGAAGAGATTTTTTAGTACAAAAGACACACTTTTTTAAAAAGTTACATTTTCAACACTTGAAACATTATCATGAGGTGAAAAACATTGTGATAAACAAAGTTTTCTCACAGTTCAGATAAACAATTTTGACTGACTATCGACTTCTGTGAATGAAAATAATCTTTTAACAAAAAACGTTTATTTTGCCTTAAAAAGATTTTAGCACAAAAAAATATATTTTTGTGAATAGTTAGTTTTTCAACACATGGAACATTATCTTAAGGTTAAAAAGATATTTTGTAATAAACAAAGTTTTTTCACAAAACAAATGAAGAACTTAGTCCGTTTGACTGACTATTAACATAAATAATTGGTGATAAAAATACACTTCAGACAAAAACGTTTACTTTGCTTTGAAAGCATTTTTTAGAGCACACTTTTATGAACAGTTACTTTCTTCAACACTTGTAACGTTATCTTGAGGTGAAAAGCATTGTTTGTGATAAGCAACATTTTCTCACTTCATAGACAAAAAACTTTGTCTTTTTGACTGATTATTGACTTATATAATTTTCTGTAAATAGAAAACACAATTTTGACATTAAACGTTTATTTTGACTTGAAAAGATTTTTTAACTCAAAAGAAAATCAGTTGTAAACAGTTACTTTTTTAAAACTTGAAACATTCTCTTGAAAATGAAAAACATTGTGATAAACAAAGTTCTAAAACTGTACAAATAAATAACTTAGTCTTTTTGACTGACTATTGACTTAGTATATTTACACTAACAAAAAACACACTTTTAAAAAAACATGCATTTTGCCTCAAAAAGATTATATTGCACTATAGAAACACTTTTGCGAATTGTTACTTTTTGGGAACATTATCTTGAGGAGAAAAATATTTGTGAAAACAAAGTTTTTTCACAGTACAGATAAAGAACTTAGTCTTTTTGACTGACAAAAGACTTAGAAAATTTTCTGTGACTAGAAAATAAACACTTTTCACAAAAAAAGTTTACTTTGCCTTGAAAACATTTTTGAGCAAAAGAAACACTTTTATGAATAGTTACTTTCTTCAACACTTGGAATATTATCAAGCATTGTTTGTGATAAGCAAACTTTTTTCACTGTATAGACAAAGAACTTAGTATTTTTGAACGATTATTGACTTAGAAAATTTTTGTGAATAGAAAGGACACTTTTGACATAAAACGTTTATTTAGACTTGAAAAGATTTTTTAGATCAAAAGAAACACTTTTGTGAAAAGTTACTTTTTAAACACTTGGAACTTAATCTAAAATAGCAAAACATTGTTTTGTGATAAACAAAGTTTTCTAACAGTACAGATAAAAAACTAAGTCTTTTTGCCTGTCTATCGACTTAGAAAATTTTCTGTGACTAAAAATACATTTTTAACAAGAAATGTTTATTTTGCTTTGAAAGTTACCTTTTAAACACTTGGAACATTATCTTTAGGTGAAATAAATTGTTTGTGATAAACAAAGTTTTCTAACTGTACAGATACAGAACTTAGTCTTTTTGACTAACTGTCAACTTAGAGAAAATTTTTGGTGACTAAAAAATAATCTTTTGACAAAAAACTTTTCTTCTACCTTGAAAAGATTTTTTAGCACAAAAGAAACACTTTTGTGAATAGTTGCTTTTTTCAACAATCGGAACATTATCTTGAGGTGAAAAACATTGTTTGTGATAAACAAAGTTTTCTCATTATATAGATAAAGAACTTAGTCTTTATCACTTAATATCGACTTAGAAAATTTACTGAAACTAGAAAATACTCTTTTTGAGAAAAAACGGGGTTTTTTCTCCTTAAAAAAATTTTTAGCACAAAAGAAACACTTTTATAAACAGTAACTTTTTTCAACATTTGGAACATTCTCTTAAAATCAAAAACATTGTGATAAACAAAGTTTTTAAACTGTTCAAATAAACAACTAAGTCTGTTTGTCAAAAGTGTACATTTAAGTCACAGAAAATTTTTTAAATCGATAGTCAGTAAGATTTTTAGTCACCAAAAATTTACTCTCAATTGACAGCCAGTCAAAAAGACTAAGTTCTTTATCTGTACAGTGAGAAAACTTTGTTTATCACAATGTTTTTCACTTAAAAATAATGTTCCAAGTGTTGGGAAAAGTAACTACACACAGAAGTGTTTTCTTGCGCTAAAAAATCTTTTCAAGTTAGAAAATGTTTTTGTTAAAAATGTATATTTTAGTCTCAGAAAATTTTCCAAGTCAAGAGTCAGTAAAAAACACAAAGTTTTTTATCTGCACAGTGAGACAACGTTGTTTATCACAAACAACGTTTTTAGCGTTAAAATAATGTTCCAAGTGTTGAAAAATGTAACTTTTAAAAAAAGTGTTTCTTTTGGGCTAAAAAGTCTTTTCAAGGGAAAATAACCTTTTTTTGCTAAAAAGCGTATTTTTTGTCAAAGAAAATTTTCAAAGTTGATAGTTTGTTAAAAAGACTAAGTTCTTTATCTCTACTGTGAGAAAAGTTTGTTTAACACAAAGTTTTTTACCCCAAACTAATGTTACAAGTGTTGAAAAAAGTAACTATTTACAAAAGTGTTTTATTGTCCTAAAAAATAAACATTTCTTGTGAAAAGTGTACTTTTTAGTCAGAGAAAATTTTCTATTTCGATAGAAAGGCAAAAAGACTATATTTTTTAACTGTACTGTGAGAAAACTTTGTTTAGCACAAGCAATGTTTTTTTTATTTTTAGATAATGTTTCAAGTGTTTAAAAGGTAACTTTTCACAAAAGTGGTTATTTTGAGCTAAAAAATCTTTTCATGTCAAAATAAACGTTTTATGTCAAAAGTGTGTTTTCTATTCACAGAAAATTTTCTAAGTCAATAATCAGTCAAAAAGACTAAGTTCTTGATCTGTACTGTGAAAGAAATTTGATTATCACAATGCTTTCACCTCAAAATGTTTCAAGAGTTGAAAAAAGTAACTTTTTAAAAAAGTGTGTCTTTTGTGCTAAAAAATCTTTTCAAGACAATATAAACTTCTTTTGTCAAAAGTTAATTTTCTATCACAGAAAATTTTCAGTCGATAGTAAAAAAGAACAAATTTCTTTATCTGTACTGTGAAAAAACTTTGTTTATCACAAACAATGTTTTTCACCTCTAGATAGTGTTAGACACAGAAAATTTTTTAAGTCCATAGTATGTCAAAAAGACAAAGTTCTTTATCTGTACTGTGAGAAACTTTGCTTAGCACAATGTTTCACATATTAAGATATTGTTCCAAGTGTTGAAAATAGTAACTATACACAAAAGTGTTTCTTTTATGCAGAAAAATCTCAAAGCAAATTAAACTTTTTTTGAATTAACTTTTGACAAAAAAAGTTTATTTTGTTTTAAGCACAAAAGACACACTTTTTTTGAAAAGTTACTATTTTCAACACTTGAAACATTATCTTGAGGTGAAAGCAATGTGATAATAAAACTTTTCTCTCAGTACAGATAAACGACTTCAATTTTTTGACAGACTAACGACTTAGAAAATTTTCTGTGACTAATAAATAATCTATTACAAAAAACCTTTCTTCTGCTTTAGAAAGATTTTTTTGTACAAAAAAAAAACTTTTGTGAATAGTTGCTTTTTTCAACACTCCGAACATTTTCTTGAGTGAAAAACATTGTTTGCGATTAACAAAGTTTTCTCACAGTACAGATAAAGAACTTAGTCTTTTAACTAACTATAAACTTAGAAAATTTTCTGTGACAAAAAATACGCTTTGGCAAAAAAGGTATATTTTGCCTTGAAAAGATGTTTTAGCACAAAAGAAACACTTTTGTGACTAGTTAGTTTTTCCAACACTTGAAACATTTTCTTGAGGTGAAAACAATGTGATAATCAAACTTTTCTCACAATACAGAAAAAAAAAACTCTTTTTGACTGACTATTGATTTAAAAAATTTTTTGTGACAAAAAATACACTTTCAACAAAAAAGATACATTTTGCCTTAAAAAGATTTTTCACACTGTACAGTTGAAGAACTTGGTCTTTTTGACTGACTGTCAACTTAAAGAAAATTTTTGGAGATTAAAAAATAATCTTTTGATGAAAAACCTTTATTCTGCCTTGAAAAGATTTTTTAGCACAAAAGAAAATCATTTGTAAACAGTTACTTTTTTCAACACCTGAAACATTCTCTTGAAATGAAAAACATTGTGATAAACAAAGTTTTAAAACTGTACAAATAAATAACTCAGTCTTTTTGACTGACTATTGACCTAGAATATTTACTGTGACAAAAAATACACTTTAAAAAAAACATACATTTTGCCTCAAAAAGATTTTATCACACTATAGAAACACTTTTGCGAATTGTTACTATTTTCAACACTGGGAACATTATCTGGAGGAGAAGAATATTTGTGAAAACAAAGTTTTTTCACAGTACAGATAAAGAACTTAGTCTTTTTGATTGACAATCGACTTAGAAAATTATCTGTGACTAGAAAAAAAACACTTTTCACAAAAATAGTTCAAGATAATGTTCCAAGTGTTGAAGAAAGTAACTATTCATAAAAGTGTTTCTTTTGCTCAAAAAATGTTTTCAAGGCAAAGTGAGGTTAAAAGCATTGTTTGTGATAAGCAAAGTTTTTTCACTGTATAGACAAAGAACTTAGTATTTTTGACCGATTATTGACTTAGAAAATTTTTGTGAATAGAAAGGACACTTTTGACATAAAACGTTTATTTAGACTTGAAAAGATTTTTTAGCTCAAAAGAAACACTTTTGTGAAAAGTTACCTTCTAAAAACTTGGAACATAATCTAAAAGTGAAAAACATTGTTTTGTGATAAACAAAGTTTTCTCACAGTACAGATAAAAAAACTAAGTCTTTTTACCAGTCTATCGACTTAGAAAATTTTCTGTGACTAAAAATACTCTTTTCATAAGAAATGTTTATTTTACCTTGAAAACATTTTACTTTTTTCAACACTTGGAACATTAGTTTGGGGTGAAAAACATTGTTTGTGTTAAACAAATTTTTCTCACAGTAGAGATCAAGAACTTAGTCTTTTTAACTAACTATCAACTTAGAAAATTTTCTGTTACAAAATATACGCTATGGCAAAAAAGGGTTACTTTGCCTTGAAAAGATTTTTTAGCCCAAAAGAAACAAATTTTTAAAAAGTTACTTTTTTCAACACTTGGAACATTATCTTAAGGCGAAAAACTTTGTCAGTGATAAACAAAGTTGTCTCACTGTACAGATAAAAAACTTTGTGTTTTTGACTGACTATGGACTTAAAAATTTTCTAAGACTAAAGTATACACTTTTAACAAAAAATTCTTAACTTGAAAAGATGTTTTAGCACAAAAGAAACACTTTTGTGAGTAGTTACTTTTCCCAACACTTGGAAAATTATCTTTAGGTGAAAAACATTGTTTGTGATAAACAAAGTTTTCTCACTGTACAGATAAAGAACTTAGTCTTTTTGACTGACTATCAATTTAGAGAAAATTTTCGGTGACTAAAAAGTAATCTTTTGACAAAAAACCTTTCTTCTGCCTCGAAAAGATTTTTTAGCACAAAAAACACTTTTGTGAATAGTTGCTTTTTTCAACACTCAGAACATTATCTTGAGGTGAAAAACATTGTGATAAACAATTTTTCTTACTGTATAAACTGTACTGTTACTATGGACTTAGAAAATTTTTTGATACTAGAATGTACTCTTTTAAAAAAAAAGGTTTTTTTGCTTTTAAAAGATATTTTAGCACAAAAGAAACACTTTTATTAACAGTAACTTTTTTCAGCATTTTGAACATTCTTTTAAAATGAAAAACATTGTGATAAACAAAGTTTTTAAACTGTACAAATAAATAACTAAGTCTGTTTGACTAACTACCGACTTAAAAAATTTTCTGCAACTTTAAAACACACTTTTGACAAAAAACGTTTACTTTGCATTGAAAAGATTTTTTAGCATAAAAGAAACACTTGTGAATAGTTACTATTTTCAACACTTGGAACAATATCTTAATATGTAAAACATTGTGATAGACAAAGTTTCTCACAGTACAGATTCTTAGTCTTTTTGACTGAATATGGACTTAGAAAATTTTCTGTGACTAACATTAATTAGAGGTGAAAAACATTGTTTGTGATAAACAAAGTTTTTTCACAGTACAGATAAAGAACTTTGTTCTTTTTTAATGACTATCGACTTAAAAAATTTTTTGTAGGTGAAAAACATTGTGATAAACAAAATTTTCTCACAGTAGAGATAAAGAACTTAGGCTTTTTGAATAACTATTGACTTAGAAAATTTTCTGCGAATTAGAAATACACTTTTAACAAAAAAACGTTCATTATGGCGTGAAAAGATTTTTACCACAAAAGAAACACTTTTGTGAATAGTTACTTTTTTCAACACTTAAAACATTCTCTAGAGGTGAAAAATATTTTTTGTGATAAACAAAGTTTTCTCACGGTACAGATAATAAACTTAGTCTTTTTGCCTCTCTATCAACTTTGAAAATTTTCTGTGACTAAAAAATACACTTTTCACAAGAATTGTTTATTTTGCCATGAAAACATTTTTAGCATAAAAGAAAAAATTTTGTAAATAGTTACTTTTTTCAACACTTGGAACATTAGTTTCTGGTGAAAAACACTGTTTCTGTTAAACAAAGTTTTCTCACAGTAGAGATAAAGGACTTAGTCTTTTTAACAAACTATCAACTTAAAAAATTTTATGTGACAAAAACTACGCTTTTAGTAAAAAAGGTTTATTTTGCCTTGAAAAGATTTTATAGCCCAAAAGAAAAACTTTTTTAACATTTTTCAACATTTGGAACATAATCTTAAGGCGAAAAACGTTGTTTGTGATAAACAAACTTGTCTCACTGTACAGATAAAGAACTTAGTCTTTTTGACTGATTGTCAACTTAGAGAAAATTTTCGGTGACTAAAAAATAATCTTTTGACAAAAAACTTTTCTTCTGCCATGAAAAAATTTTTTAGCACAAAACAAACACTTTTTTGAATAGTTGCTTTTTTCAACACTCGGAACATTATCTTGAGGTGAAAAACATTGTTTGTGATGAACAAAGTTTTCTCATTGTATAGATAAAGAACTTAGTCTTTTTGACTTACTATCGACTTGGAAAATTTTCTGTAACTAGAAAATGCTCTTTTGAAAAAAAACGGGTTTTTTGCCTTTAAAAGATTTTTTAGCACAAAAGAAACACTTTTATGAACAGTAACTTTTTTCAACATTTGCAACATTCTCTTAAAACGAAAAACATTGTGATAAACAAAGTGTTTAAACTGTTCAAAAAAATAACTTTACGATTTGGCCATTCCTATGTTTGCATTACATTTCTAGTGTTTTTTGTACTTGTGTTACTATAAAATACTATTTTGACAAAAAAAAGTTTTTTTTTGCCTTTAAGAGATTTTTTGCACAAAGTTGTAAAAAGATCCTTTTTGAACACTTGAAACATTCTCTTGAAAAGAAAAAAAATTGTGGTAAACAAAGTTTTCTCACAGTAGAGATAAAGAACTTAGGCTTTTTGACTGACTATAGACATAGAAAATTTTCTGAAACTAAAAAATACACTTTAACAAAAAAATTTTTTTTATCTTGAAAAGATTTTTAGCACAAAAGAAAAACTTTTTAAAAAAGTTACTTTTTTCAACATTTTCTTAAGGAGGAAAACGTTTGTGATAAACAAAGTTGTCTCACTGTGTACATAAAGAACTTTGTGTTTTTGACTGACTATCGACTTAAAAAATTTTCTGAGACTAAAATATACACTTTTAACAAACCTTTTTTTAACTTAAAAAGATTTTTTAGCACAAAAGAAACGCTTTTGTGAGTAGTTATTTTTCCCAACACTTTGAACATTATCTTTAGGTGAAAAACATTTTTTGTCATAAACAAAGTTTTCTCACCTCAGTGTAGTTAAGGCATGTCCTTAGTCTGGGTATTGATTGTTTCCCTCAACAAATGTGTGAGATTTGGAAGCTACTAAAGACATCAGTGGAGGTTAGCTAGCAATATAAACTGTTATGACTATTACTTCAACATTTGTTAAATATTTTAAACCGGAAGTGGTCACCTCACCACACCCCCTTTTCAATTAAATGAATATTTAATGAGATCACTATTTGTCTTGTATTTTGACTGCTCCCACTTCATTGTTTAATGAAACCCAGTAAATTTTTATACCAAGATGCTCTATTCTATGTGAGGCAATATAGTATAACTGGAAAATGTGCATTAATCTAAGTACTAGTAGCTTATAGGCAATTGTAGCACAAAAATACATGATTTTTTGGTACAATATTTGTTTATAGGCTATACTCACCTTCATCCCTGTATGGAGTACCAATTTTCCAGTTAGTACTAATAACTTCATGCACTAGAGAATTTATTTAATCAATAAAAAGCTAACCTCCAATTGAAAGAACGCGCCGGAGTGAGGCATCTTTGTTGGTAACTATGCCTGTATTTAACCGCACGCGTATTCAACTGTCGCGTAATTTGCGATTTTTCGCATTTAATATTTTACAGCCATGTCGTTCGAGCTATAGGCTTTAGACTTGCCATCCTGTTAGGTAAGGTAGAGCCCTACTAAAATACCAAGTTAGGATCGGGTCTGATTAGTAGGGGTGGAAATATAGGCTTTAGTCGCGATCGAGGTGAGATCGAGACCTTCAGTTTTAAACGCACGTTTTTTTCCTAGTGCTTTGCAGGAGAAGCTTGACGCTGGCTACGTAGGTGCAGCAAAGCTTAGGCTATACCTGCATGCAATTGCTTTTGTAGTCCTGCTTTGCAAGCTAGAAAAAAAGCCAAAAGTACGCTACTAATTTAGCGAACTTTCACGGCTTCCGTTTTGCAAGCTTTTTGAAGGAAGCAAAAGCTAAGCACAGAATTGTTGATGTAGCTATGGTTTATTCCTACCATAACTAAGCTGAACTAGTGAGGAAAGATAGTAACTTTCTCTATGCTTTCTCTAAAGAAGGAATAAAATAAGGCTGACTAAACTCTCATTAGTATGCATAAATTAGTTATTCATGTTCAAAGCTTGTTCAATGCTTGTCAAATGCATGTATTGGTACAAGCTTTAATTATAATTGGTACTGCCCATACAAAACGTTGTGGACATGCCTTAACTACACTGAGACAGTAGAGATAAAGACCTTAAGGTTTTTGACTGACTATTGACTTATAAAATTTTCTGTGACAAAAAAATACACTTTTGACAAAAAACGTTCATTTTGGCTTGAAAAGATTTTTACCATTCAAGAAACACTCTTGTGAATAGTTACTTTTTCAACACTTGGAACATTCTCTTGAGATGAAAAACATTGTGATAAACAAGTTTTTCACAGTACAGATAAAAAACTTAGTCTTTTTGACTCACTATCGACTTAGAAAATTTTCTGAGACTGAAAAATATCCTTTTTACAAAAAACTTTTTTTTTAACTGGAAAAGAGTTTTTAGCACAAAAAAAACACTTTTGTAAATAGTTCCTTTTTTGAACACTTGGAACATTATCTTGAGGTGAAAAACATTGTGATAAGTAAAGTTTTCTCACAGCATAGAAAAAGAACTTACTCTTTCTGACTCTCTATCGACTTAGAAAATTTTCTGTGACAAAAAATTAACTTTTGATAAAAAAGTTTATATTGTCTTGAAAAGATTTTTTAGCACAAAAGACACACTTTTTTAAAAAGTTTTTTTCAACACTTGAAACATTATCTTGAGGTGAAAGCAATGTGATAATCAAACTTTTCTCACAGTACAGATAAAGAACTTCGTCTTTTTCAGACTATCGACTTAGAAAATTTTCTGTGACTAAAAAATAATCGATTACAAAAAACCTTTCTTCTGCTTTGAAAAGATTTTTTAGTACAAAAAAAACAGTTTTGTGAATAGTAGCTTTTTTCAACACTCTGAAAATTTTCTTGAGGTGAAAAACATTGTTTGTGATTAACAAAGTTTTCTCACAGTACAGATAAAGAACTTAGTCTTTTTAACTAACTATAAACTTAAGAAAATTTTCAGTGACAAAAAATACGCTTTTTGCAAACAAGGTTAATTTTACCTTGAAAAAATTTTTTAGCACAAAACATACATTTTTGTGAATAGTTACTTTTTTCAACACATGGAATATTATCTTAAGGTTAAAAAGATTGTTTGTAAAAAACAAAGTTTATTCACAGTACAAATGAAAAACTTAGTCTGTTTGACTGACTATTAACATAAATGATTGTTGATAAAAAATACACTTTAGACAAAAACGTTTACTTTGCCTTCAAAACATTTTTTAGAGCAAAAGAAACACTTTTATGAACAGTTACTTCCTTCAACACTTGGAACATTATCTTGAGGTGAAAAGCATTGTTTGTGATAAGCAACATTTTCTCACTTCATAAAGAACTTAGTCTTTTTGAATAATTATTGACTTATAAAATTTTTTGTGAATAAAAAAACGATTTTGACATAAAACGTTTATTTTGACTTGAAAAGATTTTTTAGCTCAAAAAAAACACTTTTGTGAAAAATTACATTTTGAACACTTGGAACATTATCTAAAAGTGAAAAACATTGCTTGTGGTAAACAAAGTTTTCTCACAGTACAGAAAAAAACTTAGTCTTTTTGCCTGTCTATTGACATGGAAAATATTCTGTGATCAAAAAGTACACTTTTCACAAGAAATGTTTATTTTTTAGCAAAAAAAAACACTTTTGTAAACAGTTACTTTTTTCAACACTTGAAACATTAGTTTGGGTTGAAAATCATTGTTTGTGCTAAACAAATTTTTCTCACAGTACTGATAAAGAACTTAGTCTTTTTAACTGACTATTGACTTAGAAAATTTTCTGTGACTAAAAATTAACTTTTGACAAGAAGGGTTTATTTTGTCTTGAAAAGATTTTTTAGCAAAAAAGACACACTTTTTTAAAAAGTTATTTTTTTCAACACTTGAAACATTATCTTGAGGTGAAAGCAATCTGATAATCAAACTTTTCTCACAGTACAAATAAAGAACTTTGTCTTTTTGAGAGACTATCGACTTAGAAAACTTTCTGTGAAAAAATTAACTTTTGACAAAAAGGTTTATATTGTCTCGAAAAGATTTTTTAGCGCAAAAGACCCTTTTTTAAAAAGTTACTTTTTTCAACATTTGAAACATTATCTTGAGTTGAAAAACATTGTGATAAGCAAAGTTTTCTCACAGTTCAGATAAAGAACTTAATCTTTTGATTGACTATAAATTTAGAAAATTTTCTGTGGATGAAAAATAATCTTTTGACAAAAAACGTTTATTTTGTCTTAAAAAGATTTTTTAGCACAAAAAATACATTTTTGTGAATAGTTACTTTTTTCAACACTTGAAACATAATCTTAACGTTAAAAAGATTGTTTGTAATAAAAAAGTTTTTTCACAGTACAAATGAAAAACTTAGTCTCTTTGACTGACTATTAACATAAATAATTGGTGATAAAAATTACACTTTAGACAAAAACTTTTACTTTGCCTTGAAAACATTTTTTAGAGCAAAAGAAACACTAGTTACTTTCTTAAACACTTGGAACGTTATCTTGAGGTGAAAAGCATTGTTTGTGATAAGCAACATTTTCTCACTTCATAGATAAAGAACTTAGTCTTTTTGACTGATTATTGACTTAGAAAATTTTCTGTGAATAAAAACTCACTTTTGACATAAAACGTTTATTTTGACTTGAAAAGATTTTTTAGCTCAAAAGAAACACTTTTGTGAAAAGTTACCTTTTAAACACTGAGAACATAATCTAAAAGTGAAAAACATTGTTTGTGATAAACAAAGTTTTCTCACAGTACAGATAAAAAATTTAGTCTTTTTTCCTGTCTATCGACTTAGAAAATTTTCTGTGACTAAAAAATACACTTTTCACAAGAAATGTTTATTTTGCTTTGAAAGTTATTTTTAAACACTTGGAACATTTTCTTGAGGTGAAAAACATTGTTCGTGATAAACAAAGTTTTCTAACAGTACAGATAAAAAACTTAGTCTTTTTGCCTGTCTATCGACTTAAAAAATTTTCTGTGACTAAAAAATACACTTTTCACAAGAAATGTTTATTTTGCTTTGAAAGTTACCTTTTAAACACTTGGAACATTATCTTTAGGTGAAAAACATTGTTTGTGATAAACAAAGTTTTGTCACTGTACAGATAAGGAACTTAGTCTTTTTGACTGACTTTTAACCTAGAGAAAAATTTTGGTGACTAAAAAATAATCTTTTGACAAAAAACTTTTCTTCTGCCTTGAAAAGATTTTTAGCACAAAAGAAACACTTTTGTGAATAGTTGCTTTTTTCAACACTCGGAACATTATCTTGAGGTGAAAAACATTGTGATAAACAAAGTTTCTCACAGTACAGGTAAAAAACTTAGTCTTTTTAGCTGACTATCGACTTAAAAAATTTTCTGTGACAAAAAATTAACTTTTGACAAAAAAGTTTATTTTGTCTTGAAAAGATTTTTTAGCACAAAAGACACTTTTTTAAAAAGTTACTATTTTCAACACTTGAAACATTATCTTTAGGTGAAAGCAATGTGATAATCAAACTTTTCTCACAGTACAGATAAAGAACTTAGTCTTTTTGACTGACTATCGACTTAGAAAATTTTCTGTGACTAGAAAATAAACACTTTTCACAAAAAAAGTTAATTTTGCGTTGAATGGAAAAGATTTTTTAGTACAAAAGAAACATTTTTGTGAATAGTTGCTTTTTTCAACACTCGGTTAAGGCGAAAAAAAATTGTTTGTGTAAACAAAGTTTTCTGATAAAGAACTTTTCGACTTAGAAAATTTTCTGGTATTAAAAAATAATCTTTTGACAAAAAACTTTTTTTTTGCCTTGAAAAAATTTTTTAGTACAAAAGAAACTCTTGTGAATAGTTACTTTTTTCAACACTTAAAACATTTTTTTGAAATGTAAAACATATTGATAAACAAAGTTCTAAAACTGAACAAATAAATAACTTAGTCTTTTTGACTGACTATCGACTTAGAAAATTTTTTGTTACGAAAAAATACACTTTTAACAAAAACATCTCTTTAACATGAAAATATTTTTTAGAACAAAAGATGTAAATAATTTTTTTTTTTCAACAATTGGAACAATATCTTGAGGTGTAAAACATTGTGATAAACAACGTATCTCACAGTACAAATAAAGAACTTAGTCTTTTTAACTGACTATTGACTTAGAAAATTTTAAAAATTAACTTTTGACAAAAAAGGTTTATATTGTCTTGAAAAGATTTTTTAGCACAAAAGATACACTTTTTTCAACACTTGAAACATTATCTTGAGGTAAAAAACATTGTGATAAACAAAGTTTTGTCACAGTTCAGATAAAGAACTTAATCTTTTTGACTGACTATCGACTTAGAAAATTTTCTGCGATTGAAAAATACACTTTTTTCAAAAAAACTTTTTTTTAACAGGAAAAGATTTTTTAGCACAAAAGAAACACTTTTGTGAATAGTTCCTTTTTTGAACACTTGGAACATTATCTTGAGGTGAAAAACATTGTTTGTGATAAGCAAAGTTTTCTCACAGCATAGATAACAAACTTACTCTTTTTGACTGTCTATCGACTTAGAAAATTTTCTGTGACAAAAAATTAACTTTTGACAAAAAAGGTTTATGTTGTCTTGAAAAGATTTTTTAGCACAAAAGACACACTTTTTTTAAAAGGTACTTTTTTTAACACTTGAAACATTATCTTGAGGTGAAAGCAATGTGATAATCAAACTTTACTCACAGTACAGATAAACAAATTTGTCTTTTTGACAGACTATCGACTTAGGAAATTTTCTGTGACTAAAAAATAATCTATTACAAAAAACCTTTCTTCTGTTTTGAAAAGATTTTTTAGTACAAAAAAACACTTTTGTGAATAGTTGCTTTTTTCAACACTCCGAACATTTTCTTGAGGTGAAAAACATTGTTTGTGATTAACAAAGTTTTCTCACAGTACAGATAAAGAATTTAGTCTTTTTAACTAACTATAAACTTTAGAAAATTTTCAGTGAAAAAAAATACGCTTTTGGCAAAAAAGGTTTACTTGGCCTTGAAAACATTTTTTAGCACAAAAAATACATTTTTGTGAATAGTTACTTTTTCAACACTTGGAACATTATCTTAAGGTTAAAAAGATTTTTTGTAATAAACAAAGTTTTTTCACAGTACAAATGAACAATTTAGTCTGTTTGACTGACTATTAACATAAATAATTGTTTATAAAAAATAAACTTTAGACAAAACCGTTTTCTTTGCCTTGAAAACATTTTTTAAAGCAAAAGAAACACTTTTATGAATAGTTACTTTCTTCAACACTTGGAACATTATCTTTAGGTGAAAAGCATTGCTTGTGATAAGCAACATTTTCTCACTTCATAGATAAAGAACTTAGTCTTTTTGACTGATTATTGACTTAGAAAATATTCTGTGAATAGAAAACACACTTTTGACATAAAACGTTTATTTTGACTTGAAAAGATTTTTTAGCTCAAAAGAAACACTTTTGTGAAAGTTACCTTTTAAACACTTAGAACATAATCTAAAAGTGAAAAAGATTGTTTTGTAATAAACAAAGTTTTCTCATAGTACAGATAAAAAAACTTGTTCTTTTTGCCTGTCTATCGACTTAGAAAATTTTCGGTGACTAAAAATACACTTTTCACAAGAAATGTTTATTTTGCTTTGAAAGTTATTTTTTAAACACTTGGAACATTCATTATCTTTAGGTGAAAAACATTGTTTGTGATAAACAAAGTTTTCTCACTGTACAGATAAGGAACTTAGTCTTTTTGACTGACTTTTAACTTAGAGAAAATTTTCGGAGACTAAAAAATAATCTTTTGACAAAAAACTTTTCTTCTGCCTTGAAAAGATTTTTTAGCACAAAAAAAACACTTGTGAATAGTTTCTTTTCAACACTCGGAACATTATTTTGAGGTGAAAAACGAAACTAGAAAATACTTTTTTGAAAAAAAACGGTTTTTTTACCTTTAAAAGATTTTTTAGCACAAAAGAAGCACTTTTATAAACAGTATCTTGAGGTTAATAATATTGTTTGTGAAAAACAAAGTTTTCTCACTGTATAGATAAAGAACTTAGTCTTTTTGACAAACTATCGACTTAGAAAATTTTCTGTGATTAAAAAATAATCTATTATAAAAAACTTTTTTTGTGCTTATAAAAGATTTTTTAGTGCAAAAAACACTTTTGTGAATCGTTGCTTTTTTCAACACTATGAACATTTTCTTGAAGTGAAAAACATTGTTTGTGATTAATAAAGTTTTCTCACCGTACAGATAAAGAACTTAGTCTTTTAACTAACTATAAACTTAAGAAAATTTTCTGTGACAAAAAATACGCTTTTGGCAAAAAAGGTTTATTTTGCCTTGAAAAAGTGTTTTAGCACAAAAGAAACACTTTTGTGAATAGTTAGTTTTTCCAACATTTGAAACATTTTCTTGAGGTGAAAACAGTGTGATAATCAAACTTTTCTCAATATACAGAAAAAAACTTAGTCTTTTTGACTGACTATTGACTTAGAAAATTTTCTGGTATTAAAAAATAATCTTTTGACAATAAACGTTTGTTTTGCTTTGAAGAAATTTTTTAGTACAAAAGAAACTCTTTTTGGAACAGTTACATTTTTCAACACTTAAAACATTCTTTTGAAATGTAAAACATTGATAAACAAAGTTTTAAAACTGTACAAATAAATAACTTAGTCCTTTTGACTGACTATCGACTTAAAAATTTTTCTGTTACTAAAAAATACACTTTTAACAAAAAATATCTCCTTAACATGAAAATATTTTTTAGCACAAAATATGAGAATAATTATTTTTTTCAAAAATAGGAACTTACTTACTACTTGCTTTTTTACTGACTTTCGACTTAGAAAATTTTCTGGGACTAAAAAATAATCTTTTGACAAAAAAAGTTTGTTTTGCCTTGAAAAGATTTTTTAGTACAAAAGAAACTTTTTTGTGAACAGTTATTTTTTTCAGCATTTGAAACATTCTCTTGAAATGTAAAACATTGTGATAAATAAAGTTTTAAAACTGTACAAATAAATAACTTAGTCTCTTTGACTGACTATCAACTTAGAAAATTTTCTGTTACTAAAAAATACACTTTATACAAAAAATCTCTTTAACATGAAAAGATTTTTTAGCACAAAA
Organism: Tethya wilhelma; assembly: GCA_964030475.1. Lineage (NCBI taxonomy): Eukaryota > Metazoa > Porifera > Demospongiae > Tethyida > Tethyidae > Tethya > Tethya wilhelma. Next base: position 122,227 of record CAXIPT010000049.1, read on the forward strand.
AATTTGAATGATTATTTTTTTCAACACTTGGAACAATATCTTGAGGTGTAAAACATTGTGATAAACAAAGTTTCTCACAGTACAAATAAAGAACTTAGTCTTCTTAAAGAACTTAGAAAAAAAAGAACTTAGTCTTTTTAACTGACTATTGATTTAGAAACTTTTCCGTGACAAAAAATTAACTTTTGACAAAAGGGTTTATCTTGTCTTGATAAGATTTTTTACCAAAAAAGACACTTTTTTAAAAAGTTACTTTTTTCAACACTTGAAACATTATCTTGAGGTGAAAGCAATGAGATAATAAAATTTTTCTCACAGTACAGATAAAGAACTTAGTCTTTTTAGCTGACTATTGACTTAAAAAATTTTCTGTGACAAAAAATCAACTTTTAACAAAAAAGTTTATTTTGTCTTGAAAAGATTTTTTAGCACAAAAGACACACTTTTTTAAAAAGTTACTATTTTCAACACTTGAAACATTATCTTGAGGTGAAAGCAATGTGATAATCTCACAGTACTGATAAAGGACTTCGTCTTTTTGACAGACTATCGACTTAGAAAATTTTCTGTGACTAAAATATAATCAATTACAAAAAACCTTTCTTCTACTTTAAAAAGATATTTTAGTACAAAAAAAACACCACTGTGAATAGTTGCTTTTTTCAAAACTCCGAAAATTTTCTTGAGAACAAAAACATTGTTTGTGATTAACAAGGTTTTCTCACAGTACAGATAAAGAACTTAGTCTTTTAACTAACTATAAACTTAAGAAAATTTTGTGTGACAAAAAATACGCTTTTGGCAAAAAAGGTTTATTTTGCCTTGAAAAACACTTTTGTGAATAGTTAGTTTTTCCAACACTTGAAACATTTTCTTGAGGTGAAAACAATGTGATAATCAAACTTTTCTCACAATACAGAAAAAAAGTTAGTCTTTTTGACTGACTATTGACTTAGAAAATTTTCTGTGACAAAAAATACACTTTCAACAAAAAATAATATACATTTTGCCTTAAAAAGATTTTTCACACTGTACAGTTGAAGAACTTGGTCTTTTTGACTGACTGTCAACTTAAAGAAAATTTTCGGTGGTTAAAAAATAATCTTTTGACCAAAAACCTTTATTCTGCCTTGAAAAGATTTTTTAGCACAAAAGAAACTCAGTTGTAAACAGTTACTTTTTTCAACACTTGAAACAATCTCTTGAAATGAAAAACATTGTGATAAATCTTGTTTTAAAACTGTACAAATAAATAACTTAGTCTTTTTGACTGACTATTGACTTAGTATATTTACTGTGACAAAAAACACACTTTTAAAAAACATACATTTTGCCTCAAAAGGATTTTATCGCACTATAGATACACTTTTGAAAATTGTTACATTTTTCAACACTGAAAGCATTATCTTGAGGAGAAAAATTAATGCTTGTGAAAACAAAGTTTTTTCACAGTACAGATAAAGAACTTAGTCTTTTTGACTGACAATCGACTTAGAAAATTTTCTGTGACTAGAAAATAAACACTTCACAAAAAACGTTTACTTTGCCTTGAAAAATTTTTTAAAGCAAAAGAAACACTTTTATGAATAGTTACTTTCTTCAACACTTGGAACATTATCTTGAGGTTAAAAGCATTGTTTGTGATAAGCAAAGTTTTCTCACTGTATAGACAAAGAACTTAGTATTTTTGACTGATTATTGACTTAGAAAATTTTTGTGAATAGAAAGGACACTTTTGACATAAAACGTTTATTTTGACTTGAAAAGATTTTTTAGCTCAAAAGAAACACTTTTGTGAAAAGTTAATTTTTAAACACTTGGAACATAATCTAAAAGTGAAAAACATTGTTTTGTGATAAACAAAGTTTTCTCACAGTACAGATAAAAAACTAAGTCTTTTGCCTGTCTATCGACTTAGAAAATTTTCTGTTACAAAAAAATACGCTATGGCAAAAAAGGGTTATTTTGCCTTGAAAAGATTTTTTAGCCCAAAAGAAACACATTTTTAAAAAGTTACTTTTCCCAACACTTGGAACATTATCTTGAGGTGAAAAAAATTGTTTGTGATAGGCAAAGTTTTCTCACATTAAAGATAAAGATTTTAGGCTTTTGAACTGACTATTGACTTATAAAATTTTCTGTGACTAAAAAACATACTTTTCACACAAAATGTTTATTTTGCCTTGAAAACATTTTTCGCACAAAAGAAACAGTTTTGTAAATAGTTACTTTTTTCAACATTTGAAACATTAGTTTGGGGTGAAATACATTGTTTGTGATAAAAAAGTTTTCTCACTGTACAGATAAAGAATTTAGTCTTTTTGATTTTCTGTCAATTTAAAGAAAATTTTCTGTGACTAAAAAATAATCTTTTGACAAAAAACCTTTCTTCTACCTTGAAAAGATTTTTTAGCTCAAAAGAAACACTTTTGTGAATAGTTGCTTTTTTTAACACTTGAAACATTTTCTTGAGGTGAAAAACATTGTTTGTGATTAACAAAGTTTTCTCACAGTACAGATAAAGAACTTAGTCTTTTTGACTGACTATCGACTTAGAAAATTTTCTGTGACTAGAAAATAAACACTTCTTACAAAAAAAGTTTATTTTGCGTTGAATGGAAAAGATTTTTTAGAACAAAAGAAATACTTTTGTGAATAGTTACTTTTTTCAACACTCGGAACATTTTTTAAGGCGAAAAAAAAATTGTTTGTGATAAACAAAGTTTTCTGATAAAGAACTTAGTCTTTTTGACTGACTATCGAGTTAGAAAATTTTCTTGTATTAAAAAAAATAATCTTTTGACAAAAAACGTTTTTTTTGCCTTGAAAAAATTTTTTAGTACAAAAGAAACTCTTTTGTGAACAGTTACTTTTTTCAACACTTAAAACATTTTCTTGAAATGTAAAATATATTGATAAACACAGTTTTAAAACTGTATAAATAAATAACTTAGTCTTTTTGACTGACTATCGACTTAGAAATTTTTCTGTTTTGAAAAAATACACTTTTAACAAAAACATCTGTTTAACTCTTTAGGGCCGAATTTTTTTTGAAATTCACTTCCGCTAAATCAGAACTGTTTGCGGTTTTACACACGGCGACCTTTGACCCTTCAAGTGAGCATTGCACGTGTTCGTGTTTACTGCAATTTCTACGCGTAGCCGCCATTGAACGCAAGAAGAAGGCGAAGCTGAGAAGAGAGCGCTGTCTTGGACTAAAGAGGAAGCAGCGCTTCACTATTAGCCTTTCTATAGTAGAGAGATAAACAAGTGGAGACGAAACAACCTCAAGAAAAGTGTAAGCGATCTCAAAATATAAACTTCGTTGAGTGTGATGTGAGTTACCTTTCTTGCTACAGGTGAATTGTATTTTCTTGCGTGGCCATTGGAGTTCAAGACACTCACTAGTAAGCATATAGCAATACACTATAAGTTCACACTAACTTGGCAACTGCCCAGAAGTTGGTGGCAAACTATTTTCTTGCTACAAATAGCCATAGTTTCTCTCTCCCAACAAATCTGATGAGTAAATATATATACTAGAACAAGATAGAATAGTGTACAGTTTACAGTTGCATTCTTAGCAACCTGTACAACAGTACAAACTTACTACAACTCTTTGTACACACCAGGGGACCGCGACGAAGACAAGGACGTGATAGGTAAGTTTGTAGTGCTAACAATTGCATTTTTTCCCGTAGCAACCTCTACAACAGTACAAAGTTACTAACTCTTATTTGTACACACCAGGGGACCGTGATGAAGACAAGGACAGGATAGTAGTGCTAACAATTGCATTCTTTTCCATAGCAACCTGTACAACAGTACAAAGTCACTAACTCTTATTTGTACACACCAGGGGACCGTGATGAAGACAAGGACAGGATAGGTAAGTTTGTAGCACACCAGGGGACCGTGACGAAGACAATGACAGGATAGGTAAGTTTGTAGTGCTAACAATTGCATTCTTTTCCATAGCAACCTGTACAACAGTACAAAGTCACTAACTCTTATTTGTACACACCAGGGGACCGTGAAGAAGACAATGACAGGATAGGTAAGTTTGTAGTGCTAACAATTGCATTCTTTTCCATAGCAACCTGTACAACAGTACAAAGTCACTAACTCTTATTTGTACACACCAGGGGACCGTGATGAAGACAAGGACAAGATAGGTAAGTTTGTAGTGCTAACAATTGCATTCTTTTCTGTATACAAAGTTACTAACTCTTATTATTTTGTATACACCAGGGGACTGTGACAAAGACAAGGACAAGGACTAAAATTCGAAAGTTTTGATACCATGATGACGTGAATATGATGAAAGTTTATACTGATGGTTTTATGGGGAGGTTGTGATAGATGAGCTGTGTCTAATTACGAAGCAGTTACTTCCATCGTTCCTTCCTGTGAAGCAGAGACTAGGTTGTCTTGGACATGATGGACAATACCATACTGTCTCACAGCGGTGTGATTGTGATCTGCACCGTTCACATCTTCCTTTCTTCCTTTTTTCAGGAAAATGGTGGATGGTTGCTGTGGCTCTGGGAGCGACTGGTGTACGCCTTGTGCGTCTTCTCCGCCTAGGCCGTCCAGGTCTCTTCCGTGACATGTATGTCCCAATGAGTTGTCTCGCTAGTCTCAGACGAAACTGCAGCATGCTCTCTGGCTTGGATGAGGATGTCACGCAGAAATGTGAGAGAAGAAGATATGCATTGGTGACTGCCACATCGAACAAGAACCAAAACAAGTATTTGTAATTCTTGCGTGATTTTAGCCAAACACGGTAGTAGCCTCGCAACTGGTCACCTTTGTCAACACCTGACATATGTGAATTGTAGTCGGTGATGCATTTTGGACATGGAACTTGAATCTTGCTGCCATCATGAGTTTTTCGTTCCACTGGAGATGTTTCGTCGGCATTGTTGGCTGTGGAAAGCATCTTGACATGCTTAGTGTCCTTCCAAACTGTTGCCACCAAGCTCTCATGTTGCCGAAATCTGTACTCACCTCGTTGCATTCGTCCCGAATCCTGCAACATCTCTGATGGGTATGCCTTCCTGTCCGGCCTAGCTGTTCCACATGCATACGTTCCATTCTCATGCAACTTGTGGAACAGATCGACAGAGGTAAAGTAGTTGTCGCAGTAGACATGCCTGTTTTAATGATGGTATCGCTCTGTAAGTGACAGAACTACTTTACTTGCCAATCCTTGCTCGGAACCGTCACCTGATGCACCTGTGTATACATTGAAATCCAGGAAGTATCCCGAGTTCGCCTCGGCAACCACCCATACTTTGAAGCCCCGTTTCACCGGTTTCTTTGGCATGTATTGCTTCAGAGATGAACGACCCTTGAAAGGAATCATGGCCTCATCAACACTCAACTCTCTCCTAGGATTCAGAACCTTCGAACAGTTGGCCTTCACTCGCTTCAAAATGGGATCTACTTACTGAGTACGGCTGAAATTGGGGTCTCCTCTGGATGGTAGATCGTCATTGTTGACAAAGTGAAGGTACCGTGTGATCTCCTCAAAACGATCTCTGGCGATTCTGTCAGCTATTGGAGAATAGTGGAGGTATGGATCCGTTGACCAATAATCTCTCAACTCTGGTAGTTGGTTCACACCCATCAGAATCATGAACCCGAAATACGCCCTGATCTCCTCAGCAGTAGTCCACCATTGAACATTCGAGGATTGACTGGCTAGTACTTGTTGGGCATAACGATTTGTCTCCGTGACAATTATATCTATGATGTCATCATCGAATATCAGACCAAAACACTCGAGAGGATCATTCGGAATGTAGGTTGTTGGCCCAGTACTCTCAGTGAATTCGTCCACTCGTACATTTGTTGCTCTTTCTGACCACTCTATCAAGTCAAGTGCATGGTGAGTGTG
>CAXIPT010000050.1:0-29570 GCA_964030475.1 Tethya wilhelma
TGACTACTTCATTTTTTATACCCTATTGTAACAGTCCTAGAATAGTTTTGCAATTTAACCGCAATTATTATTTGCAGGTTGTCCAACTAGATATGATACTTTAAATTTGATACTTCATATTCCTACCTAACCGATTGGAGACAATTTGAATCTATAAACTTGAAACTATGATAATGATTGTACAGATCGATATCATTGCATGTATTAAGGTTCTATACAAGATGATGAGGAATAATAAAAAAAGAGAAAAAATGAAGTAGTCATGTGCCGAAATTGAGACATTCCTTGTTTCATTACTTTTTCCCGCACTGCCCATTCCTTACACTCTTTATTTTTTTGAAATTTTTATTACTTGTTAAAATATGGCTACTAGTGCAGCTGAGACAAGGTCAAAACTTAGCCAGGGGCGGATCCAGGATTTCAGAAAGGGGGGTTTGAATCAAGGTGCGCACAAAGCACGCAGAAAAGTTTGTTTGACCACGCCCACTTTTCGTTAAACCACGCCCATTTCGTGNATTATAATGCACATTCATGTAATTTATGTATGCTGATCGGAAAATATAATATTCTTTGTATCCATAAACATATCATTATAAATTTATTTGAGCACTAAGACATTATTGAAACACTCCCCATTATTTATCTATAATTATTATTGTTACATAATTATACTGTATAGCCAGCAAATTAAATTGAGCGATAAACAAATTCAGCTAAGTTATAAGTGCACGGTACTGCCATGATCAAGTCTCATCTGCAGCCTATTTACTGTAAATTTGAGAGCTTACAAAGTTTCTGGCTGTACGGTACGTGTTTATATCACATTGGGTTGAGTGTCACCTCTCCGCCATATAAATGTATGATTGTATATATGATATAATTTGCGGATCGAGGTTGCTATATTATGTGCTCCATAGTGACATCATTGATATCAAAGTCTATATAATTTAGTGTACTAAAAGACTGTCACAGTCTCTATACTGTTATTGTACCTATTGCATGTTTCATGTACTGTATTGTAGGGAACTCTGCTGTGCATTATATAGGGGAGGAATGGGGAGGAATATAATGCACATGCATTATTTATGATGCTGATATAGCATAAATACATGTACTAAATTTTTTTGAGCATTATCATGTAATAAGCATAGTTTTGTGTGTTTGTCTGTGTGTTACGGGAGTTCACTGGAAATGATGTGACCTCAAGCTAAAAGGCCATCTTTTCTCTGGACTGCAAAAAATGCAGGCCATGAAAAGTGTGCCTAAACAGCTAGCTTAGATAGTGCTGGCCTAGCTAGGGTAGAATATCAGGCACTACAAGTATGGCTGACTATTTTTGAGATCACTAACAAGGCTTACCAGTAGCGTCTGTATCCGACAAAGAAGCACGATAGAGCAGGCAATCTTTCACAAAAGAAACATAGCAAGGGGAGAGCTTTCGCTTCTAGGAGTCTGCTTCGATCTCTGTTGCTGTACACGAAAAACAGCTAGCCCGATAACTAGACTAAGTTTCTTTGCGAGCTTATTATAAAAATGGTGGAAGTCGGAAAAGGGTCGTCTATGACGTCACATAGAGAGGTAAATTGCTGAGCTGGCCAAATTGCAAAGTATTGCTTGCATGATATATGGGTGCGGATTACCTTTTACTGCCCAGCTATTACTATACAGATGCCTGTGCTTGCATGCATTTAGCAGTAACAGTAGTATACTTTACCAGTCTGCACTTACATAATATGTATATCTATGTATACATATTATATGTGTGTATGTATATATGTATATTAATCTTGTGGAAGTTGAGGTTGCTATATTATGTGTTCGATCAGTGGCGGATCCAGGGGGGAAGGGGGGTCACCCGCACCCCCCCTTTTGCCCAGAAATTTAATTATTCATTGTGCTTTTTATATGCAAAATGATTGCTACTTACTTTAAAACCTTGAATGGAGCTTTATCAAAGCCAAATAAGCCTAAAACAAGAATTTCGTGCACAAAAACAGCTAAAATGACACTTCAGACAGCTCAGTATAGCTATACATAGTGCGAGTTCACTCTGCTCACAATTGAAAATAAGTGGAGCTGAATCACGTGAAATGGGCATGATTTAACCCAAATGGGCGTGGTTTTAAAATCTGCAGCCCGCTTTTTAATTCTGAACCCCCCTTTCTTATTTTCTGGATCCGCCACTGCCAATAGTGACATCAATGATATCAAAGTCTATACAATTTAGTGTATAAAAGATAGTCTGTATACTATTACCGTACCTATCGCATGTTTTGTTCATGTACTAGTACACATGACGACCCTTGCCAAAAATAAAAGGTAAACAGCAATACAGTGAAGGGTGCCAAATATTTAGAAGATAATAATTATTATAATAATATTATGCAATAATCGTTTAACATTAACATTTCTATAATTATGTAGCACTTTACAGATGATTTGATTCGTAAGCGTAGCGAGAAGAACACTACTAAGTGGGATCAACATTACCCATGCTCCTGTTCACATATCATTCGGTTGTTCAAGCCTCTACAAAAGAGAGTCCCTTTTCCTACTGCATGTATGGTCAGGATCTGAGGCTCCTCACCAGCCTACCATCGGACCAGTTGCCATCCACATAATAGTATTATATGGGGGAATCCAAACACAGATGATTATTGTTCTGAGTTGTTCGTTATTCTAAGGAAGTCAAGGGAATTGGCTGGCAGGGACCATATCACACTGTACTGGATTGAAGCTACTACTCCTACAAATGCTGAAATTCATTAAGAAGTGTTGATTGGGTAGAACTGAGAAGTAGACTACACGGTAAAGTAATGGCTGTTGATATTTCTACACAACTGCCGCCTCCTACCATTTCTTTCCACCGAGAAGGACCAGTAACAAGGTCCTTGGCTCATTCAAGTGCTGGCCAATGAAATTATTTTCATACAGACTGTAAGAATTTCGACTCAATATTGTATTCTATTTTTCTTTGAATTAATGTGTAATTATGAGTATTTTTGTTTGGTATGTTCTAATTACAGAACTTTGTAGACAAGTACCATCCTTAGGGAGGGGAATTGTAACCAGATGTAATGTCATTAAGAATTGATTTTGTAGTACCTAATGTGTGTGCTTAATTTTTGTCATTTTGAGCTCACAGTCAATGTGTGTTTTTTGTACAAAGACATTGTCAAGTTTATTACATGGTAACAATGTTTCACTTCACTCTGTAACAGGTTGGGTGTTGCACATTAGTGTACATTATAAATTATTATAACTATAATAATATGTAATAGTGATCATGGTCTGCAATTATATATGTTGTTCATTGACAAAAAAAAGTGCACGAACAAGTAATAAAAATTTCAAAAAAATAAAAGAGTGTAGGAATGGGCAGTGCGGGAAAAAGTAATGAAACAAGGAATGTCTCAATTTCGGCACATGACTACTTCATTTTTTATACCCTATTGTAACAGTCCTAGAATAGTTTTGCAATTTAACTGCAATTATTATTAGCAGGTTGTCCAACTAGATATGATACTTTAAATTTGATACTTCATATTCCTACCTAACTGATTGGAGACAATTTGAATCTATAAACTTGAAACTATGATAATGATTGTACAGATCGATATCATTGCATGTATTAAGGTTCTATACAAGATGATGAGGAATAATAAAAAAAGAGAAAAAATGAAGTAGTCATGTGCCGAAATTGAGACATTCCTTGTTTCATTACTTTTTCCCGCACTGCCCATTCCTACACTCTTTATTTTTTTGAAATTTTTATTACTTGTAACTATAATAAATGAGTTGCTACAAAATGCTGATGATGCTAAAGCTACAGAGATGTATATCATTCTGGATAAACGACAACACGGTATGGATATACAAAAACTGCCTTCAGATAATTGGATAGACTTGCAGGGACCAGCTTTACTTGTGTGGAATAATAAGGGATTCAGTCAAGCTGATTTTGAAGGGATACAAACTGTTGGCCTCAACAATAAGAGGTCAGAGTCAGAAAGTATTGGTCAATTTGGTGTGGGCTTCAATGTTGTGTATCATCTGACAGACTGTCCAAGTTTCTTTACGAATGGAAATACACTGTGTGTTCTTGATCCACATTGCTATTATGTACCTGGAACAAAACCAGGCAGAAAGTATGATGACTTAGATGAAAATTTCTGGAGTAAATATTCTGAGTTAAAAGCTCCATACCTCCAAGAAAAATTTGTTGGCTGTCCAGATGAATTATTAATGAAACAAGGAACATTGTTCAGATTTCCACTTCGCCATAGTCAAGAATTGGTAGATCAGTCACAACTTACAAGCAAAACCAAAGATGATTACAACTTTGGAATTGAAAGTAAACCTATGACAATATCAAGAGTTACAGATTACTTGAAGGAATGGATACCAAAGATCAAAGAAGCTCTACTATTCTTAAAACATGTAACAGAATTAAAATTCTATGTTATTGAAGAAAATAACCAAATGATTCTAATGCATCACTATGAGGTTNCTTGTCATACGTACGGTAGTACGTATAGTAGGAATGGGCCGAATGTCCCATAGACACAATACAAAATGTTCATGATCATAAAACTCTAGCAAAACAAAATTATATCTTCAAACTTGCTCAGAGGCTCTCACTGACAGATTAACAATTGCATGCAAGGCCTAAATCTCATAAAACAGTTCCTTGGCAATTGTAGAGGGCGCTAGTGGGAAGCCACCATAGTGCCATTTTTGTTCTGCTAACGTACTTACTTACTAACTGACTTACTTGAAAAGCATTTCCAGAGAAACAGAATGTGTTGAGCCAACTTTGACAACACAAAGTAACTTCTTTTCATAGGTACTACATTCCTTGATACTCGTTTTCATCACAAATAAGCCTAAACAAAAACTAGAAAGCTTTGAAACTTAGTGTATAAATTCATGTACAGCAATGCAGCCATCTTGTAAGTAGGTTCAGAGGTCGCATTCCACGTGGCATTATTTTGCGCATGCGCATTAGCCTCTTCCAGCATAATGAAGTGCATATAAAAATTATACTACTCAAGCTTTTTGTAGAGACTTACCAGTCTGATAGTCTCCACACTGTTGTGTTGAAAAAAAGTGACTGAACAAGTAGTAAAAGTTTCAAAAAAATTAGTCGTGTAGGAATGGGCAGTGCGGTAAAAAGTATTGGAACAAGGCGTGTCTCAATTTCGGCACATGACTACTTCATTTTTTTTATATACCCAACTCTTGGCTGGCAGTCCAGTTTACCTGTCTATTATAGTTTGCCCCACTGCTTAGCCTACTAATTAGTAGAAATTTGAACCAATGCAATAATAAGCTATGGCAGTGTACAGATCATCAATTGAATTCATGACACTTACATATAGCAAGGATCCTTACATTGGCTTACAAGTGATCAAGAATAAAAATGAAGTAGTCATGGGCCGAAATTGAGACACGCCTTGTTCCAATACTTTTTACCGCACTGCCCATTCCTACACTACTAATTTTTTTGAAATATAATTATGACTGTTCTACATGTAGAACATGAGAATAGTATTATGCATGCATGGCTCTGATGGGATGTGATATGCATGAATCATAATACATTCAGTGACTTACTCTTGATGAATCATCTGCACTTTTCTGCTCACTGGATTCCCAGCTCGTATTAGCGTCTGTACCGTGATTAGTAGCTTGAGAGCTTGAACAACCGACAGATTTTGAATCTGATACAGATGTCATTTCAATGTCTGAATTGGGATTTTCAGCCCACACCTCTTCCAAATAAGACTCGTCAAGTTCAGTATCAGTAGGTACCGGTGTACTCTGTTTCAGTAGTCCATTCATGTGGAGTCAATGAATAATACAATAGGAATGAATGAATGTCATACTTTAGGAATTATATAGTTAATGCACAACCTTATACTTAAAACCATGCTAAAACTCAGATCCATGCTTAAGCTGGGGATTGCCTGCATAGAATCTTTAGTTACTGCAATTTATAGTATGCATGCTGTGCTTACATTTGAGTCGATAATGATATCCTCATAAGTTTCCTTTTGAGACATGACTGATTTCGTGAGGTCCACTGAATTATGATCTGCTGGTGAACGCTGCTGACTCTCCTCATATACAATACACTGTTAAACGGCACCTTCTCACAGTTTGCGCACACAGTTTGTAAGTGAATGGATCAAGCAGAATCACCACGGTCGATCAGCGAAACACTTCCGCTGCAAGTTTATACAAGAGCGCGCCGCGCCGCAGTGCAGTACATATACATGCAGTGTACGTGTACGTACGTACTACGTCATCTACAAAGAAACCACCACAATCATCATATCGTCGCGAGCAGCTTTTTGTCGGTCTTTCACAAGCCTTAAACTTAAAGTATGGCACATAGTATTAGCTTCATTGGTACGTTAACAGTGACTTCTCTCTTGCTTTGTGCACCAGTTACTGATGGTGCTAAGTTGCCACATGAATGGACAGTTATACTGCAAGCAGCTAGTTTGGAATTTGAGAGGGCAATTTTGCACAGTGTTGCTTCTGCTCAACATCTACATGTCATACCAAGTGTTGTAGGAAGTGGATCGGTAAGTTTGACACAGGCATGAACCAATACTGCCCTCAACTTAAGTTAAAATTTATTAATTATCATTTAGGGCACGTCATATTTGATCTTACCAGTCATATTCTGGTCTCCAGTTGAACAGTACCCAGCAAAGTTGCCCAGTATAACATGTACATGTACAACCTCTTCTGGAAATCGACAACTTGAAATTTGTGGATCTACTCTTAATGCATGTGACTGGAATTGTGGTCAGAATGACAAGCGGCAACCTAGGTTACTTTACTGTTTTAAGACTAATGTAATTCTTGTCAGTAGGGTTTACAAGTGTGAAAACGGTCATGAGATAAGTGGTCACCATCCTGATATTGTTAATCTATTTGATTCTCCAAGTCTAAGGGGACTACTTCCTTTTCGCCTTTGGCATAGAGTTGGATTCACATCTAAGTGCATAACCAATCTACATAATTTAATCAACTGTGGAATATTCATACAAAAATTGGAAACTATGTTGAAACAGAATAGGATAGAGAATTTTTATTGTCGGAAAGAACAGTTTTTTCAGCTTGGAGTCGGTGGTGAATTTCCAACTATCAACGATAACACCCAGCAAATCATTACATGGTTAATGAGTCCTTCTCGACATGCAATATCTAATTGCTACCTGTATAGATTTGAAGAATGTCAGAAAGTTTATAGGGAAAGAATGGCCTGCACCAGTGTCAGTGAAGAGTGCTGTTGGGTTAGCTGTGACCACACGTTTTCCTCTGTTGCAAACATAGGTATTACAAGGACTCAAGATAAAAAATGGGCAACACAGTATACTGGTTTATTTTGTGTACTAAATGAAAATGGAGAAGTCTTAACTTGGAAGTTGACAAAAGACTTAACTTTTGATGCTGTGAAAGAACAGCTGACTGCATTGCATGATCGCCTGAACAGACAAGGCAAAGTATTAAACGAATTCTTTGTGGACAATTGCTGTGCATGGAGGAATAAATTACAAGGAATTTTTGGGGATACCTTAAACGTATACCTTGACGTATTTCATGCAGTACAAAGAATATGTACCAAGATACCCAAAAGGCATTTATACCATGCAATGTGCATGAAAGATTTGAGGCTAGTGTTTCGTGACCCATCTGACCGTGGCAAGGAAAGAAGCAAACCAACCCCAGCTCCTGAAGTACTGAAACAACAACTCAGTTCTTTTGTTGATACTTGGAAAAGTTTGTCCGCCAATGGGCGGCAAATTTTACCACCTGCTGCCATCACCAAAGTAAATTCTCTAATGAAACATATCGAAAAAGGTTGTTTATCAGGCATACAACCTGGAAGAGGCACAAACCACAATGAAAGACTGCACAAAGACCTGAACACAGTTATGAGGAATAACAAATATGGCGTTGAATTGGCAAATGCATTATTAACAGAAACATTTTATCGACACAATGAACATATTCAGGCAAAATTACAAAAAAGACTTGAATTACCCATCAATGCATACTTTGCTATCACTGACTGTAATACTGATGATCATGGTGAAAACTTTGGACTGTTAACAAAAGATGACTCCAGTAGGATTTTACACTCTGATGGTCAACTGCAATTTGATCATGAAGTTGCACAACAGCTGGATCTCAAAGATGCCACTCTACTTGACATTCAGCACTGTATGTTACAAGCACTTGACAAGATCCAATCTACTGGTGAATCAACTCTAGATACTACAGCTCATGATAACCATTGTATTACAAAAGAAGAAGCAATAAGCATCTTGAGACAGTCATGTGAGCAATACATTATTTTACGTAACATTAAAACTTTGTCAAAATCTGGAACTTTGGACTGTGATAACATTGCATTTCTAAGTTTTTTGGTATCTATACAAGGACTAAAGTCTATCCCATCATTTACTATTGGCACCCAATCATCTAGTAATAACCTCCAAGCTGTGCTTACAGCTTGGAATTTTCAACGCATCACAGTACCAGGAGATGGAAATTGCCTGTTTACTTCAGTAGCTTCAGCAATACTTCATAGAATAGGAAAAGGTGATGCATCACTGGCAACAATTCTTAACAAAATTGGTATCTGTGACTGGCGTGATGTTACTACCCTAGCTGAGAGTCTCCGACAGTGTATGGTGAAGGAATGGATAGGAGAGAACTATGATCTGTACCAATCTTTTGTTACAGTAGATTTGAGGGAAGAAGGGCATTGTTTCACTCATGATGGACAGTTCAGTGGAGAAGTTGGAGATTTGATGGTGTTTACACTCTCAAACATCTTACAGACACCAATTACCATTTTTACATCAATTCCCAATATCCCACTTATTTGTATCACTCCAACATTCGTTTCTACTCTTAGTGAAACTCCACTCTTTCTCACGTTTATTCAAGAAGGTCCTGGACATTATGACTATGCCGTCATAAACAATCCTGATATCTCCACACAATCAGAGCAGTCTGACAAGTCATCGAAGTGCTACTGTGGGCGAAAAAAAGACTTTCAGGGACAGTCATGCTCACCTGCAGAAAATGGATGCAGTAGATGTCCATGCATTAGATTAGAGAATCCATGCACCAGCCAGTGCAAGTGTAAAAACTGCAACAATCCCCATGGTATCAGGCAAATCATTGCAACCAGAACAAGAAAACAGTACCATGTACAGCGTCAGTCTCTCTGTGGAAAACCTGGACCTCTTTTTATGGTGCAATCGTGTGAAAAAATTACTCATGGCACACTGTCAGAGCTTGAACTTTTGATACTCAAGTGCACAACGATCTACTTCATATTGCATGGAATTGACCTACTGCCACAGAACCTACTTAATACACACCAGCTCATATACAATATTGCATTGAGCTATTGTTCGGGAATTATTTTCTCAATATTTCCAAGAAAAATCGAAGGTATACACGCTTTTTTAAAAAAAATTTTGGTACAGATAGAGCTATTTAAGAAAATGTATGGATCTGAATGATTTTTGTTGGTAAACTGTCATGCACATAATTTTGGAACTCTTCATTCCCTAGCTACACAACACCATAATTGCTGTGATCATTTATATAAAACTAAAACCACACATTTGTTGCTAATTATGCATAGTATGTCAAATTTATTATAATTAATTATTACTGAAAATTGTACAATGTCATGCACCTCACAGCTAGTGCCATAGTCTTAGATAATCTATACTTGTATAATTCTTAGTTCACAATACACATCTTATATCGGGCCTGTTATCTGTGACTCTGGTGTTACAGGTACAGCTATAAACAGGCATGTTTCTTCATTGATTTGTACTGCATGTACAAGTCTTGGATATATAAACGCAAGATACAAAGAACACACAGGGTATACAATAAAGGTGCTGGATACACTGAAATATATAGTATACAGTAGATACACAAGATACAAAGAACGCAAGAGACGCAGGGAATACGATAGAGGTGCTGTATACAAGATATATATAGAAGTATACAGTAGATACACAAGATACAGAGAATGCAAGAGACACAGGGAATACGATAGAGGTGCTGTATACAAGATATAGAAGTATACAGTAGATACACAAGATACATAGAACGCAAGAGACACAGGGAATACGATAGAGGTGCTGTATACAAGATATAGAAGTATACAGTAGATACACAAGATACAGNAGTTTATGAGCATAAACATTTTGTATTATGCCTATGGGACAGTCGGCCCATTCCTACTATACGTACTACCGTACGTATGATATGAAAGGGGAAAAAAGATGATAAAACCAGTGCAATGGAGTATACGTCATGTATGCATGCATGAATCAGTAGTGTGTACTAGAGGTTTCCATGGTGATGGACTTGTGATCAATTTGTGCTTGATCAACAGACTTAGATGTAGCTATAGGGAAAAAAATGAGAATATAAGTACAATTGTATCATTCATGATGTAGTGGTATACCAGTGGTTTTATAAACAGTTTGTAATCCTTGACTCTGATCTTGCCCAGGCTCGGATGTAGCTAGGAAGAAAGATGATAAGTGTAATAGTATGACATCATGCACAATTCAGTAGTATATTATACTAGTGGTTTCCACGTCAATAGGCTCGGGATCAGGATCAGCTTGTTCTCCTTGGCTCTGATTATGAGGCTTGTGTATAACTATAGAAAAAAATTAAGCACAATTATGGTGTACGTCTTGCATAAATTTAATTTAGTGGCATAATAATACCAGTTGTTTCCATGGCAGTTGACTTGGGATCAGTTTGTCCTTGGTCAATGGACTTGAATGAAACTAAAAAGAAAAATTAAAGACGAGAAACATAAGCGCAATGGCGCTAGTCATGATTGAGATGTATATACCATGGCCAGTGGTTTCCATTGACTTTGAAGCGGTTTGTCTGCTTTGATCAGTGGACTTGGAATTAGCTAAGAAGAATGATGAAACTAGTAAATAATTCAATTGAGGGTGCATGTTTCAGTGGCATACTTGTTGTCCCATCATGGGTTACAGCCTTAGGAATTTCATCCTGAATGCCAATTATTGGTGGGCTTTTCTTTGTAGTGACTAGAACATCGAAATTTTATCGTCAATAGATATTATTGTGACAAGAACTGACCATGCAAATAGTAAGGAAGTAATACACTAGAGTTAGTATGGTACAATGACAACAATGACGTGGAATGCATGCTAAAATTCAGAGTTCAATAGTAGGATTTAAGTTCGATATAAGACTAACTTAATGCATATGGATGTATGATAAATGTTTATGTACGTATACTTACGGTCAACAAAATAGCTCTTCATGTCTCCCATTTTTCCAAGATAAAAGGTTGCGATCTGTTGTTTGCAACTATTTTCACTGGTTATGATGGAACTTTCCACACCAGATCTCAGCATGCCCCGAGATAAACTGCCTACTGACACACCAAGGTCTGGCCTCTGTTGAAGAGCCTTGTTGATGGCCGGGACATTATGAGTAAGGAACTGATTCATCTTGGCTACCTCAGGATGACACTCTATACCGTTCAAGTGAAAAACAAGAGAATCTCTGCTGTTAACTTTCGTTCCAGTCCGCATGAAGTTGAGACGCTATAATAATTGAAAAAAATGTATAATGTATAAAAACCAGCTCGCAATAATATTATGTATGATATTATAGGTATATAGGCACTTTAATTTCTTATACACAAGTGCATGACTGTAATGTATACGTACATGTGATAGTGAAAGACGGCTTCCAATTCTCATCAAATCTTTTAATGTGTCATTGACAACCCTTTCAGGGTTGTCCTCTGGAAGAGTGACTCTTGACGATGTGTTGTGAGAAATTTTGGAAGCAGAGCTGGAATATGTAGCTGCAACTTTGTTTCGAACGAAATCGACTGTTTTATTGACCAGGGTTTGATCCATCCCAGCAGCTTCCAATAGCTATAAATTATTATATAAATTATTAATTATTATAAATTATTAACATTATAACAACCATATTATTATGAGTATTAATTCAAGATAGAAATGTGATGCATGATATGTATAATACCTTAATAGTGAAATAAAGAGCAATTTTCCATCCATTGAGTGCCCGAAAATTGCTCCCAAATGCTTCACGTATCTTGTCTTGCACAGCATCTACACCCGATTGATCGTCAGTCATTTCCATCTCTTGGCGGATGACCCAGCCTATCAGTGCAGAGTATGCGTTGCTCTTAAATGATGATGCCAGCTGTTCGTATGCAGCTTGATCTTCACTACAAGTGGGACCTACACTTGGAAGGTTAAATGGAATGAGCAGAACACGGGACTGGTACCTGCAGATACGAGTATATATCTTTAGAAATGAATTGAGTACAAAGTTACATGTATGCATACATTAATTAACAATTGGTGATGAATTACCTTTGTTCACTAAAGAGTATCCTGTTGGATGCGATTAAAGGTGCTGAAATCGGTTTTTTAGACCCCGAAACAGCATTCGCACTCTTTGCAGAGTTATAGATATCCACGGTCAGTTCAGGCAGATCAAGGCGGTTTGTTCCACCTGATTTCCCAACATGAGGGTCGTCAATTCCGAATGGTAATGTTGAGACACTGGCTCTATCGAGGAAGAAGGCGTTCGTACCTTTAACATAGTAGCCACTATCTTGAGATCCAGTGAGGCTTAATGCTGCTTTTATAGCAGTAGATTTACCCGTTTCTGGTTCTCCGATGGCAACCGGGATACTGCAGCCTCCATATTTGTTGCACATAGATGTAAAGTGAAACACCATCACACTGGCACCAATCATCAGCAAAGCACTTGTGAAGTTGTGCTTTAGACAGGCTTCGAGTAGGTTAAGAAAGTCAGACAAAAGTTCTTGTTCACTCTCCTTGGTAGGCAGTGCAGCAATAGCTGTACATATGTCTTCCTTTGGCACCTTGCATTTGGAGTATTTGTCATCGAGGTGTGAATGATCAAGCCAAACATGCTGTGATGATTCTACAGGGATAATTGCACCTTTTGCATCAATTTGTGTGGTTGGATTGATAACCCACACGTCACTGTCAGGCTGTCTTCCAATTACCAAAGCAGCTTTTTTCACTGGTATTAGTGCACTTTGTTGGAGTACAAAGTGAATAAATGTAGTGAGCTGGCTATCATTGAACGAGCAACTCATTCCTCCACTGCCAAACGTGGCATTCAATTGAGACATGAACTTAGGCTTGTACATTATTGAATCAGAGGTGAAATAGCACAGGCTGAAACAAAAGGAAATATGGCTCATTAACATGCATGCAATGCATACGTGACATTAAATGTGCTGCCATAGCCTTCACTAGCTATATAGTATAATTATTATACCTTTGTTTCTTATCACCAAACTTTCGTACTACCTCAGCTTGAAAGCCAGTCAGGGACCCTGCTTCCACCATGCCGACGATCTTTATGGCAAAACAACCTTTGGATATCAGAGTCACATCCTTTGTTTTTTGACTCGTTTTCTTTATGCCACAGCATGCATTATCCCAGTCAACATAAAACTCATCTCCAGAGGTAGTTTCAGCTTGTGTGACCTGCATATTGTGGTTGTAGTGATAATATTATAATTATGTCAAGCTGCATTAGTTTCTCTTATTGCATGTTGTGGTTATCATGTATTGGTAACACAAGACTTTGAGCTGTATTCATGTGTGGCTAACAGCTGCAGCCCACTATACACTCTTTTATCAGGCTCAACATCAGCTAAGGATTACCCACCAGACCTCAGTGCTGCTGCCATCAAACAACTGCTTCAACCACTGTGTTTCATTGATTGAATGTTGCATAACTGCTCAGTATGGATAACATAAATCGTGAGTCAGAGTGAGGTCAGGACAAACCACAAGCACAATGCACAAACCACAGTATGTTTGTTGTATTCAGAAGTCTTAGACTCATTGAAAATTGAATCTACCAGATTAACAACAGCACATAATCACATGATGCTCAGAAACTTTCTTATAAGCAGTCTGGGCATAGACATAATTAATTCGCATTATCACTATAGTAAATGCCATTATTATAACCATATGTGCACATGCAAGCAACAATAAAAAATAATTATGGCTGTTCAACATGTAGAACATGAGAATACTATTATATGCATGCATGGCTCTGATGGGATGTGATATGCATGAATCATAATACATTCAGTGACTTACTCTTGATGAATCATCTGCACTTTTCTGCTCACTGGATTCCCAGCTCGTATTAGCGTCTGTACCGTGACTAGTAGCTTGAGAGCTTGAACAGTGACTAGTAGCTTGAGAGCTTGAACAACCGACAGACTTAGAATCTGATACAGATGTCATTTCAATGTCTGAATTGGGATTTTCACCCCATATCTCTTCCAAATAAGACTCGTCAAGTTCAGTATCAGTAGGTACCGGTGTACTCTGTTTCAGTAGTCCATTCATGTGGAGTCAATGAATAATACAATAGTAAAAATTTCAAAAAAATAAGCAGTGTAGGAATGGGCAGTGCTGTAAAAAGTATTGGAACAAGAAATGGTCTCAATTTCGGCACATGACTACTTCATTTTCATTTTTGATCCCTCTGGCTATTATTATATAGCTAATTGTTGTAAATGGTTCAAGTTGAACATCTTATTGCATGATATAATGGTTCAAATTCTTGCCAATCTTATTACTTGGCTAAAAAGTGGAATAAAGTATAACAGTCAGGACTAGATTACTGGCCAAGACTTGGGCACAAAAAATGANATATCCTGGCAAAATAATCCTTGATCATTTATTACACAAACTGTAGGAATGAATTCACCACAGTGAAAATTGGCACAAACAGACGTCAGTCAAATGTAGCTTACAGGAAATGAGTGTTTCAGTAAGATTAAATTCATCACCACAGTTCACATGAGCTTGAGCCATCGACTGAATACATCCATCGTTACAAAGAGATGCCCTTTCCTCAGTCTGCAAAAAATAATCAACACAGTGCCAGTAGTAACCTCGCAATATAAACCATGCACACAATGATTAAACTGACTTACTGTAGTTGAGTTCAGTGTTGATATGGCCGAGCTAAACCGAGTCGAGCACTGAGGGTCAATGTTTTGAGCAACTATACATTCGAAGAACGACTGACCGTAGCAACCAGTTGGTCCAAACGCAGCAATAGCATAAGCTGCGATCACCGTAAAGGCAAATATCTTCATTTTTAAAACTTTCTTTAATATGAAAACATCCACATGTACCACGCTGGTTGATGCTCACTAATGTTAGAAGGATTCCAGAGTTTCAATGAGGGCGCGCGCCCCGTACACATGCAGCCGGGCATGCAGGCCACGCGTGAAGGACAGCTAAATGCAAGTTTTAGTTTTTACTGTGTATTATTTGAACTCTATTTCTGCTTTAGCTACAGTTAACTAAAACAACATTGTAATCCGTCCAGACTTATTGCCAATACATCACATAGCTAATAATATTATTTTACCTGGCCATGCATATTGGTAATGTGTGAATCGGTATTATTCCCAGTACGGTAGTTCTGGGTACATAGGAATGGCACGGATGCCCCATTAGCACAATAGAAATATTCACGCGAATAACTCTGCAAAAAATGAGCACTTGGCACTATAAGGCTTCTAAAGCTTCATTTTAGCTCATTCTCTTTCTAATGAGCCTAAAAACATGGCCTAAATTTTAAAAACCATCGCTAAAGTACTTAACAGTAAATTATGCCAAACCTCCAATTTTCTCTATCTTCTTCTTCTTCTTCTTCTCAGCCTCTTCTGCTTCTTCTATCTTGGCACGACTTTTCTCAGAGACCGCTCGCTTTCAGAAGCTGATTTATGAACGAATAAACTTGGTTTCTTTGTCTTCAGGTCCTTTTGGCATCGTTTTTGTATGTCTCTCGTTCAGTCACTAGATACAAGACAAAAAGCGCTTTCTCCGTAGCCAATTTCAATTCATTAGCTACGAGGGAACTCAAATTGACGACCCTTTTCCAGTAGACAAGTGTGCGTTATTTGGAATCCGAATTTTGCTGCCTTTCTGTTTTACCTGAAGATTTCTGGTTGTGCTGAAGTCTTTGTAATCAGTTACCTTTCAGTCTTAAATATTTAGGTGATTAGACTACTTTGTTACATAGTTGTCATTATAAGAAGATGAACAAAGCAAGTAAATTTTGTAAGATACAGCTATAGCCTCCTGAGATAACAAAGGTCAGTAGCTATATCAATGCTGATTCTGTGCAAGTAATTACCATATACACACAAACTCAAATGTGATTCGTAGAATTATGAGAAAATGGGAACAAACAAGTGAAAAAAACATTGGAAATATAACGAGACATAGGAATGGCCAAATCGTAAAAAGGAAGCAAACAAGATGGAATGGCTGTTTGAGTGTGTAAAAAATTATTCCTATGGGCAACATGAAGAACACAACATGGGAAGAGAGTACTACATGCAGCCCACACAGGAATGATTCTTTACACACTCAAACAGCCATTCCATCTTGTTCGCTTCCTTTTTACGATTTGGCCATTCCTATGTCTTGTTACATTTCCAATGTTTTTTTCACTTGTTATAATAATAAAACAATAATCAAAGTTACATCACCTTTTCTGGATCAATATTTATTATAATAATTATTCCCAGCTCAAGAAAGATGCACGACAACAGCAATAATAATAGTGCCATATATACTCTCTAGACATGAGATGGGTAACAAAAAACATCATCAACGAAGTACATGAATATGCAATGGTTAACAGCATAATAACCTAGCAAATCTAGTGTTAGTAACAATGCAATCACTAATTTAAAACTAAACTAAACTGGAACAATTACAAGAAACCACGCATGCAACAGAGACCCCCAATATTATGCTACACCATGAGAGCACTCAGGCTAGCAAATATCATCACTAGCACAGCAACAGTGCCATGGATTGTGGTCGCTTTGCCATCTTCACATCCCTGAAGGTTACACAAGTCCAACAGTCGTACCTCTGGTATATCAGAAACAAAAGTCATGATCACATCCAACAGTGAAGTTCTGGTACAGCAGCTGAGCTACATTGAAATGGAGAATAGATGGTTATTGTATATACTACTGCAACAGTGTATGAATAATAATTCGCTTTTATATTATAGCACACACATTGCAAATGTCATGTAATCTGCATGAAAGAAGACTGCCAAAATGGGGGAAATTTGGTAAAAATCGTTGAAAAACAAGCATAAATTTTACGCATTTAAAATTGACCACCATTTACCAAGTAATTTAGTGTGGTATCCATTTAAGACCATAGTGGATAAGAAAAGACAAAGTTATGGCAAGCTGAAACAGGAATAGCCTAATTCTTCAGTTCTTCTCTTGGAAGAACGTGTACTATTTTGAGGTCATTGCACGTGTTTTTCTCGTAGTCACACACACACACGTACTGTACACNACTAGTTATCATACTGCGTAACTATCACAATAAGATCATAGAAGTATTAATTTTGCTCATCTTTCTCTCATATATAATTATGTGTGTGTGTGTGTGTGTGTGTGTGTGTGTGAGTGTGTGTGAAATCTTGACTAAATTCAGATCAGATGTGTGTGCATGTGTGCGTGTTAGATTTATGTGTATGAGGGGTATATACATGTGTGATAGTACACAAAAAAATAATGATGGTGTTTCTAAACACTACAATTAAATTATAAGCACAAATATTATTGACACCTCACACACACACACACACACACACACACACACACACACACACACACACACACAGTATGGAGACATTGTACAAAGTTACATATATCCCGGGACATGACACTACATGTATAAATAAAAAGAAACAACAAACTACAACCTACCGACTTGATGGCTGCCTCACAAGTTGAATCACAATCACCATTTTGCAGTGACTGTTGACAAGCTTTTGATGATACAGTCTTGTTAATGACACTTAGATAGCTCTCATCGCTTATCAGATCAAAGCAAGTGCGAGATGGATTCAAGTTGTCCCGGGAACAGCCTACAATGGTAAAATATAATAATTATTACTATAGGTTTAATTTACCTAACCTCATTTCCAGGCCTTCTGTACATGTGCTAGTATAAATTAACGATCTTTAAAGATCGTCAATGTAATAAAAATTATCAGCAATAGTAGAATAGTAGCACACAGAGGGCCTGGGGACAAGGCTAATGATTGCTCACATGCAGCAAAATAGGCCTATAGGGATAGAAAAAGCACTATACTGGGAGTACACAATACACATTACTCTACTGTGTATTCCTTTGATAGATACATTAGCGAGTGCATGATCATGAGCATAATAATACAGCCACATACAACATAATAGCTGTTAAACATTTTAGCTATGATTATGACAATAATAATTAATTTTGTGCCATCTCACATTCAAACTAAATTGAAGGGCAAATAAATATACACACTCATGGGAAAACTCAATGAGGGAGAATAACAAAAACAAGGCCTTGAGCACTTTATCATGATAGCTATTATAAATTATACAAATCTACACCTTCCTTCACACAAGACTCAAAGATAACACTTATAATCTTAAAAGCATCAATGTATGCTGTGCAACCCACAAACAAATTTCCCCAACTATACTCAAGTGTTTGTGGCCAGACTTATGGCACCAGTAACAATAGAGTGACTAGACCACCAATGGTAGTCACTTCCTGCCATAAACAAAATGCAGTGGGCAGTAGTTATGCTGGTGCAACCATAATCAGGTGATTAAAAAAGAAATGAATAAGAAGAAATGCATGCCATGGCAACAAAAATTATATTATTAACGCAATAATTATTTAAAGGCTAAATTTGTCTTTCATAAAATTAGACCAAAAATGGCTCTATTCATAATCAGAATTTAGAATTTGCACAAAGCAGTATGGTAACAAAAATATAGTACAAGTAAAAAAAAACATTGGAAATGTAGTTAGACATAGGAATGGCCAAATCGTAAAAAGAAAGCAAACAAGATGGAATGGCTGTTTGAGTGAGTGCAGAATTCTTCCTGTGTGGGCTGCATATACATGTAGTACTCTCTTTCCATGTGTTGAGTCCCTCATGTTGCCCATAGGAATAATTCTTTACACACTCAAACAGCCATTCCATCTTGTTTGCTTTCTATGAATCACATTTGAGCTCGAGTTTGTGTGTATATATACGGTAGTTACTTGTACACTATATATCAGCATGAATATTATAGCTTGTATAATCTACCAGTATGCTATCAGTAAAGTGAAGCATCTCAGCACTGGAGGCTGGAGTGTATCTAACAAAATTTACTAGCTTTACTCATCTTCTTATAATGACAACAACATATAATAATTAAGTGTAACATTAAAGTAGTCTATTCACCTCCTAAATATTGAAAACTGAAAGATTACAGAGAGCTCAGCACAACTAGAAATCTTCAGGTATAGCAGGCAGACAGCGAATATTCAGATTCCAAATAACGCACACTTATATCTGGAAAAGGGTCGTCAATTTGAAATGCTCGAGTAGCTAATGAATTATGGATGAGCGTAGAAATGAATAGCTGCCATACGGAGAAGGCGCTTTTCGTGTATCTAGCCACCTAACGATAGGCACAGAAAACCAATACCAAAAGCACGTGAAGACAAAAATACCAAGTTTATTCGTTCAAGAATCAGCTTCTGAAAGTAAACAGTCTTTGAGAAAAGTTGAGCCATGATAGAAGAAGAAGAAGAAGAAGAAGAAGAAGAAGAAGAAGAAGAAGAAGAAGAAGAAGATAGAGAAAATTGGGAGGTTTGGCATATTTTAGTTTGGTACTTTGAAGGCCATGTTTTTGGGCTTATTGGAAAGAGAATGAGGTAAACAGTAGCTTGAGAACCCTTTTAGTGGCAAGCACTCAGTTTTTGCAGTTATTCGTCATTGTTTAGTAGGCAAAACGGGAGTAGGCAAAATGGGAGTAGGCAAAATGGGACTAACCCGAATATTTGTATTGCGCTAATGGGCCATCCGTGCCATTCCTATGTACCCAGTACTACCGTACTGGGAATAGAACATTAATAACTTAATTATTTACCTGCTTCAAGAAACTGTGCATAAGTGACGTCTTGTAGTTCAGGACTTATAACTGCACCATATGGACCAAATCTTGATTCACAATCACTGTAGATTTCAGCTACAAGCTGGGAACATTCAGAAGGACAGAACTCTTGGAAATTCTATACAAAGATAATGAAATGAATAATAATTAAGTGTGTTTGTATTGAATACAGAGTTTTTCTTAAAAAAACCTTGCACTCACACACACACACACACACACACACAGTGTCACACACACACACACACACATGCCCGGTGCCATGACTATATATATCTGCATACATACGTACATGGAGTAGTAGTCAAATTAGTGATCATCTGCTTATATCTAATCATAGCAGCATGGTACAATTTATAAAAAATGTAGTCAAGTTTGCCTCTAATTTGCACAGTGAAACATATATATAACATTCTTAGGAACAAAAGACATTGATTGATTACAAGGAAACAATACTGTGATACAAAGTGGTATATATCCCATTGATTGTACAAACACCATCTCAGACTAGACAGTCTTCTCTATTGAACAGATCTTGTAGTGAACATTATCTTAAGGCAATTATTTTGATAGAGGATGCACACACAAAGTTCAATGCACACACACACACACACACACACACACACACACACACACACTCATAGTGTGACATACATTAGCTATAGTCTTATGCCAGCAATAATTAGAACCATTAATTAAATCTTTATACTGACAAAGACCCTCAATATAATAACTATCCTGATCATTATTAGCGTGCACATATGGTCTAAATAGTGCAGTTGGCACATAATATTGTATTATAATTCTTCTGTGCACATGACTATTTTAGGTTGGGTTGACCACAAAACTATATAGCTATGACAATCAACCAATTTTCTCACCATAATTGCATAACTTCACAAAATGCAGTCCAAAATTGAAGCTGCATGGGTGTTCTGGAATTAGTTTGGCCCCAGGACAAATACCATGGCATGCATACCGACCACTACAAAGTTAATGTCATCATGCCTATCCAACAAACAATGTTGTGTATCTAATAATAATATCTATAGGCTATAGACTGTATAGTGTAGCCTTCAGCTCATTCTCCCTGAAAGATCAAAGGGAAGAGAGCCTATAGCTATGGGTTATTGTACTACAGTAGTGCGCTTTACTTCGGGCACAGGATATATACAATGGCATTATGTATATACTTACAAAATGGAAGAGCAAATCCATAGTGTTTTGCATTTCTGAGTTCATGGTAGTAGGCATTTCTGAATCCATTTCACTAAAGTCTGGAAAGAACTCCGAGCAACGTTGTTGAAGATCTTGGTCAGAAAATAATTTGAGACCCAAACAAGTGAAAATAGGAGGCAAGTCTGTTTCTACTCCAGTGACAGGTTCTGAACCAGTATTCGCAATAGGAGTGCCAGGGGGTCCAAGAACAAATGGTGGGTCACAACTGGTGATAGTACAGCTTGAAAAGAAGATATCAAATCCACCAACCGTTGCACATGCAGCAACCGAACTAAGATGGAATCATGGATAAAACAAATTTAATTTTAATATTACATGATTACATGAGTAACAGCTATAATACTAATGAAAACAAACTCTATTGCAGTAACTTTCGATAATTTATGCTGCATAAGCCAGCTCAATCAGCTAGCTGCAGCTGTATACATTAAATAATAATAGTCTCAAAAGTTAAACCCAGGTCTTAATTTCCCGTGAATGCGAGAACTAGGAGCACCGACATGATGCAAAACCTGGGAACGTTTGTATATATCTTCAATGGGATAATGATCATTAAATGCACGGGTGTCAGCTAGCTGAACTGAGCTTCTCTCATTTGTAACCAATACTTTTTGAGTTTACAGACAAAAATGGACTAACAAACTTAAACTGTTCATAGAGTACACCTACCTCCTGGTGTACGCTAGTGTTACAAGCACCAGTACAGTCATAATCCGTGAAACAGGTTTGAGTAACATTTTGAAAAGTTTCGTCATTGTTCAAGATATCTTGGCAAAATAATCCTTGATCATTTATACTCGGAATGAACCACATGCAGTGAAAGTTAATTGGCACAAACAGACTCCAATGTCAATCTTAACATCTAGTTACGATATACAAACAAAATTTAGCTTACAGGAGATGAGTGTCTCAGTAAGATTAAATTCATCGCCACAGTTCACATAAGCCTGAGCTATCGATTGAATACATCCGTTGTTACAAAGAGTTGCCCTTTCCTCAGTCTGCAACCGTGATGCAGTGGTAATAACTATTATCGCAGTATAATTATATGAACCACAGACAGTGCCACGTACAAAGAAACATGTCAGTAATGATAAATGACTTACAGTATATAGGTGAGTTTGGTAGTGAGCCAAACTGAGTCAAGCACTGAGAGTCAATGTTTTGAGCAGCTACACATTCGAAGAATGACTGACCGTAGCAACCAGTTGGTCCAAACACAGCAATAGCATAAGCTGCAATCACCGTAAAGGCAAATATCTTCATCTTTCTCATGATGTTAAACATCAACGTGTACCACGCTGGTTGATTCGCTAAAAAATCGTNTCCGCTGTTACAAGTCCTGTATGCAATGGTGACCAGACCCCCATTTTCTGTGGGGGTCTGGCACGCGAGACTAACCGACCATTACAAAGTTAATGTCATCATGCCTATCCAACAAACAATGCTGTGTATCTAAATATACTATCTATAGGCTATTATGTAGCCTTCAGCTCATTCTCCCTGAAAGATCAAAAGGAAGAGAGCTTATAGCTATGGGTGATGGTACTATAGTAACTGTTACTGTCAGTAGTGCACTTTACTTCGGGCACAGGATATATACAATGGCATTATGTATACTTACAAAGTGGAAGAGCAAATCCATATATAGTGTTTTGCATTTCTGAATTCATGGAAGTAGGCATTTCTGAATCCATTTCACTAAAGTCTGGAAAGAACTCTGAGCAACGTTGTTGAAGATCTTGGTCAGAAAATAATTTGAGACCCAAACAAGTGAAAATAGGAGGCAAGTCTGTTTCTGATCCAGTGACAGGTTCTAAACCAGTGTTTGCAATAGGAGTGCCAGGGGTTTCAATAGGAGTGCCAGGGGGTCCGAGAACAAATGGTGGGTCACAAGTGGTGATAGTACAGCTTGAAAAGAAGATCATATCAAATCCACCAACCGTTGCACAGCAACCGAACTAAGATGGAATCATGGATAAAACAAAATTAATTTTAATACTACATGATTACATGAGTAAGAGCTATAATACTAATGAAAACAAACTCTATTTCTGCAGTAACTTTTGATAATTTATGCTGCATAAGCCAGCTCAATCAGCTAGCTGCAGCTGTATATATCAAAAGTTAAACCCAGGTCTTAATTTCCAATGCGAGAGCTAGGAGCACCGCCATGATGCAAAACCTGGGAACGTTTGTATATTAATAATATCTTCAATGGGATGATGATCATTAAATGCACGGGCGTCAGCTAGCTGAACTGAGCTTCTCTCAATTGTAACCAATACTTTTTGAGTTTACAGACAAAAATGGACTAACAAAGATGAATATAACAAATTGTTCATAGAGTACATGCACGTATACCTCCTGGTGTACGCTAGTGTACAAGCACCAGTACAGTCATATATAATCCGTGAAACAGGTTTGAGTAACATTTTGAAAAGTTTCGTCATTGTTCAAGATATATCTTGGCATGCAAAATAATCCTTGATCATTTATGGCACAAACTGTCGGAATGAACAACATGCAGTGAGTTATCTGGCACCAACAGACTCCAATGTCAATCTTAACATCTAGTTACGATATACAAACAAAATTTAGCTTACAGGAGATGATTGTCTCAGTAAGATTAACTTCACCGCAGTTCACATAAGCCTGAGCTATCGATTGAATACATCCATTGTTACAAAGAGTTGCCCTTTCCTCAGTCTGCAACCGGGACACAGTGGTAATATCGCAGTATAATTATATGAACCACAGACAGTGCCACGTACAAAGAAACATGTCAGTATACTGATAAATGACTTACAGTAGGTGAGTTCGGTAGCGAGCCAAACTGAGTCAAGCACTGAGAGTCAATGTTTTGAGCAGCTACACATTCGAAGAATGACTGGCCGTAGCAACCAGTTGGTCCAAACACAGCAATAGCATAAGCTGCAATCACCGTAAAGGCAAATATCTTCATCTTTCTCATGATAACATCAACGTGTACCACGCTGGTTGATTCGCTAAATATAAATCGTACCCAGGCCCCTCCCATTAATCAAGAAGGAGAGGGCTGGGTACAATCCGTTTGCGCATGCGCTAAGTTTTCACTGCAAATTTCCGCATATTTTTCCAGTATACGTTACTTTCCACGTGGACGATTATACGGAGCAAGTTAACGGTTTTCTAGTCACATAATGAGAGATTATTTTCTTTTTTTTTTTTTTTTCTTTTTTTGTTTAGTGACTATTCACAAACGGTGTGTACCAGGCCCTCTCCACCACAAAATTTGATAGGAGCCTGACTCAGCCACTAGATAGATCCAGCTTCAGTTCCCACACCCTGCACACAGGATATCCTGCACTAGACACGGATCCTGCTATAGATCTGTAGCTAGGAGGTATCTAACAACAAGATGCAATTTACTCATACTGACAAGCTAAAACATCTGCATTTGTGCATAAAATATTATAGAAAAAAAAAAAAAAAAGTAATAATTTTAAAAGTCATTGTCTCAAACCGAAAGCATCAAATTAATAGTACACCAAGAGACGAGCCGGTATCATCATCAACAGAGTCACAACACTGCCATGGATTGTAGTGGTTCCACCAGTACCATCACCAGTATCACAAGCCTGCAGGTTGCAGTAGTCCAACAGTGGTGCATTAACAGAAGAGAAAGAAAACAGTGGGGAGTTGACACAACAGCTGAGCTGCATAAAAGTTCATTGGGAAAAAAATAATAATGCATTGAATACATACTGTCACTTAACTATACAGTATTGAGCTCCAAATTTTCGTGGAACTATATTTTCATGATTAATTACATTCCCAGTACGGTAGTACTGGGTACACAGGAATGGCACGGATGGCCCATTAGCGCAATACAAATATTCACGCGAATAGCTCTACAAAAACTGAGCGCTTAGCACTAAAAGGCTTCTAAAGCTACTATTTAGCTCTTTCTCTTTCTAATGAGCCCAAAAACATGGCCTAAAAACATCGCTAAAGTAACAAACACAAATATGTCAAACCTCCAATTTTCTCCATCTTCTTCTTATTCTTCTTCTTCTTCTTCTTCTTTTTCTATCTTGGCTCAACTTTTCTCAGAGACTATTCACTTTTAGAAGCTGATTCTTGAACGAACAAACTTGGTTTCTTCCGGTACAGTCGCTTTTGGCATCGGTTTTTAATGCCTCTCATTGAGTAGCTAGATACAAGGCGAAAAGCGCCTCCTCCATATGGCCGCCATTGATTTCTACACTTATGAATAATTCATTAGCTTCTAGAAAATTCGAATTGACGACCCTTTCCACACACAAAAGTGTGCGTTATTTGGAATTAAATGAACTGAAGTTGCCTGGAACTATTTTGTGATACCTGGTTGCTCTTCTTAAGAGATGAATCAGGACTTTGACTATCATAACATATAGAAAGACAAGTAAATCTTATGATACAGCTCCTGCCTCCAAATGACTGAGATGTGTGTTTCACTTCAGTATCAAGCAGGCTACACACGAACGAGTTGTGACTTCAAGTACCAGCTCAGCAGCCCGCTGCTGGTTCAGTGAGTCTGGCTTGCCAGACTACTAGCTCAGTAGCTAGCTACACAAACCAACTCAAATTTAATTTGTAGAAATATGGAAAAATGAGAACAAACAAGTAAAAAAAAAACATTGGAAATGTAATGAGACACAGGAATGGCTAAATCGTAAAAAGAACGCAAACAAGATGGAATGGCTGTTGAGTGTGTGCAGAATTCTTCCTGTATGGGCTGCATTTAACAATCTCCTTATTGAGTCTCTTATTTTGCCCACAGGAAGAATTCCTTACACACTCTTAACAGCCATTCCATCTTGTTTGCGTTCTTTTTACGATTTAGCATTTCCTGTGTCTCATTACATTTCCAATGTTTTTTGTACTTGTCATAGCATATAGAAAGACAAGTAAATCTTATGATACAGCTCCTGCCTCCAAATGACTGAGATGTGTGTTTCACTTCAGTATCAAGCAGGCCCCACAACTTGTGACTTCAAGTACCAGCTCAGCAGCCCATCGCTGGTTCAGTGAGTCTGGCTTGCCAGACTACTAGCTGAAGTAGCTAGCTACACACACCAACTCAAATGTAATTTGTAGAAATATGGAAAAATGAGAACAAACAAGTAAAAAAAACATTGGAAATGTCAGGAATGGCTAAATCGTAAAAAGAACGCAAACAAGATGGAATGGCTGTTAGAGTGTGTAAGGAATTCTTCCTGTGGGCAAAATGAGAGACTCAAAAAGGAGATTGTTAAATGCAGCTCATACAGGAAGAATTCTACACACACTCTAACAGCTATTCCATCTTGTTTGCGTTCTTTTACGATTTAGCCATTCCTGTGTCTCATTACATTTCCTTTTTTTACTTGTTAAAAGTTTACAATGAAATTTGTGGGAGATAGAAGCTAAGCGCTTATGATTCAATGGGTAGTATGTATTAGCTATACTATTTTCTACAGTTAGAATACGTACAGATACATGCATTTACTATTAGGTGCTTACTATTTATAGCCTAGTTACTCTAGTTGCAATCCATCAGCTACATTATTCTACTTAGTAGACTTACTTGCCTCGTTGGTGAGTCCTCCTGGAAGGCTCTCTGGTCTTGTTTGTCTTTGAAAAAGCTCCAAATGTAACTAGCGCTTCGACTTACTTTATGCATATCGTGAAAATTGTACAACAAACATAAATTGTTTGTAACACGGATAGTATACAGAGTTCGTGTACTTGCACGTCAGCAACGTATTCGATCACGTTTTTAGCGAGTAAAACTGGAATGAACAGTAGGTATATTTGAGCTCATATCTCCAAAACAATAGCGCCTAGCCGCTTCAAATTTGGATTATAGCTAGCTGCAATTGCTAACTCAAAATTCGCGGAAAGTACTACCTGGTCAGATTTCACACATATAGATGTATTGTGGTTATTGTTATAGGAAAGTGCAAGTCGTGTTTTACCTAACTAATGTTATGGATGCATTCTTACTGAATATTTCTTTTCTCCAAAGTGCACGGTAATAATAGTTGTAAGAGTGGTTGCGAAGAAGCCACCCACAGGCTGATCTTTGAAGTTAAACTTAAAGCAATTTTAACCACCTTTTTATGTTAATATATAAAAAAGAATTTCTAAATAAAGCCTGGCACTGTCCTGTTTTACTTGAGTGAGAATGCTCAGATGTGTGGTTATTACAGATATATGTAAGCCTTATTTGTCAAATTAGTTATAACATGGGTGTGTGCTTACTTCTATCCTTTTTTTTCCAGGTTGTACAAAGTGATGTCAACAAGGTCATAAGTCAATGTCTTTCTCTACCTCCAAAGGTCTACCTCTGAACTTATCAACCTTTTTACTGGTTAGTTACTCTCATACGATCTTTTCTTTCTTATCCTAGCTGTCTCTCTACAATATTTACTGTTTTTAGTGTAGAAGCTTTTCATGGCAGCTTTTCTGTAGGTTTCCTGTTTTTGATTGTACAAGCATTTCATTCTAATTTTAGAGGCCTCTCTACAAGCATCTTTGTTTGCCTCATAAAATTTCCGCCTTTTTATTCTGGAAGACAGGCGATTCTGTGGTAAATTCTTGAAATAGTTTTTGTGTGATGAGCATTGAGAGGCTTTTTTCATTTTTTGTGGATTTTCATTTTTTGTTGTTACATAGTTTTCAATGCTTCAAGCCTTTTCTTTTTCAACATTATCACAATAGTGCTCCCTTTGTGCAGCCAAAGCCTTTTCCTTGTTAGCAAGATAATACTCTTTTCTCTTATATCTCTGTTGATACTTTTTTGAAGGCATGGTTATTAAATATGTCAAACAGCTACAATTATTCAATGAAATCTAAAAGTGCTTTCTTTACACGGGCTAACAAATTAACATACAAAGCTACAATTATACAAGCACTTACTATTAAAGAGAGACACACAATACACAGATACACAAATAAAAGTAGGTATACAATTGAGGACACACAAACCCGTGGTCGGGCAAAGCTCAGTTAAATGCACGTGGATGCACAAACACCTAGATCTACTATTCACTCAGACACAGACACACAAATTCTACAACCTAAACTATCTCACAAACAAAAAAGTTGAACAACAAACAGAACTTATCCGCTTTAGTCATGAACTGGACAGTGACCCTGTGACAAGAGCTCGTCGAGGCTACGATTCTGACCGTCTGAAGAAAGACTCACAAGACCAAGATTGACTCGAAGAACACTTTCAGCATGTCAACAAAAGTCACTAAAACTGCTTGAAACTGGTCATCAAACTGGTTATAAGTGGCCAATAGTGGTTAGATAATAATCTGATTATGCAGAGCGCATGCGCTATGTATACGTGTGCATCCGGTATCCATGTGGAACTAGATCCCTATGACTTTGACGTCCTTTACCACAAAACCACGTGGGGTCGTAAAAAGTACAAAAGTTTATACTGTATTCTTGTGTGTAACTTTCTAATTCTTCTCTCTCTTGAGTTATGTAGCAAGCAAGTATCAAGGAACATACTACATACCATAAACAATACTATGCTGTGTTCAAAACTGTCAGAAATTGTTTCGTTTTTCTAGAAATCGTTTTCAAGTAAGTCAGTTACGAAGGAAGTACGTAAGTACGTTAGGTGAACAAAATTACACCGATATGGCTTCTACCTTAGCGACTTCTTAGACTCTGAAGACTGTTTGTAAGCTTTACTTTTGAAATACAGTTAAAAATCGACCAGAAAGTGGCTGAAGAAAAGTTTCAGAGTTAAATTTCGTTTTCTCGCAAATTTATTACAATAAATATTTTGTATTGTCCATATGGGACATTCGGCCCATTCCTACTATACGTACTACCGTACGTATGATTAAGGTTTTTCTGTCATCTAGTTGAAAAGAGTTACAAAAGCAATACTATGGTCATATAGTTTAGCTATTGCTGCACTAACATAGCAAGTACGAAGTACTAGCTAAGACCATGGAGAAAATGAGAAGCTAAAACTGAATATCACGATCATGACTAACAGACTTGTGAACAAAAACTAGCTTGCCTAGCTAAATCCCAAAAGCAATTGGTATAGCCTTATAGCCTAGCTATCTTTGCAGTAATATATAAAGTACTAACCTTGTGCTCTGAAAGACTAGGAGAAATCAAGCTACTAAAAGTGATTGTTGTGATC